>JAULJZ010021274.1:0-15704 GCA_032270985.1 Heliamphora pulchella
AAAATTTGTACAACCTTACACCTGTCTTGATCAGCTTCCATTTTTGGTACATAGTCGACAGAACTGCTCTAATCGACGGGTTATGTAGCCATGGCCTTCCCAGCAACAGATTAAACGAGGCCGACACATCGAGAACATGGAACTCTACCTCACTTTCGAGTATTCCCACTGTCACAACGAAAGTTACTAAGCCCAATACATCTCTTCTCATGTTATCGTACGCCCGTACTCCTTGTGCACTCGGCTTGAAGTCTTGCGTCTTCAACCTCAAACAATAAGCAGTTCGTGCAATCTCTCACCACTTTTTTTAACATTCATTTAGATTAAAAGATTTGAAGGAGAAGAAGTGAATGGTTTAGAATAAAAAAAAGTTGATTGTAATGTAGGGGAGAAGAAATAGATGAAAGGTTGGTGCGAGAAGAAATGACCCCACTTTTAAGAGATCTTTTTTATCCTGCCAAATTGAAAAACAAAAATAGAGTAGTGGAGTAATTGATATAATTATTTTTATAATGCCAATCTTAACATTTTTATGTCTACCTTGAAAGTAGTGAATTTATGCTAATAAAAAAATATTTTAAAAGTAAATAAATGTTAAACACGTCTCTTTTCTTCATTAATTATTATCAAATAAAAAAGAATAAAAAAATAGTGCTCTCATTTCTCTCTTGAATAACCAAAGAAAGCGAGGAATAACTTTCACCATTTTACTTCTCTTCTCTTTTTCTCTCCTTCTTTTAATCTGAACGAAGGCATAATCTTGACGTAACAATAAAAGTTATTTGACTAATAAATGTATTATCTTGTTTTAGCAAACATAAGTCTTGAGAATTTTGTGACGAATCAAATTCTACTCATAATATATAAATATTATTTTCTACTCCATCAACAAGAAGTCTTCCATAGCTCCATTTCGAATAGATAGAGAGGTCTCCCATTTCGAACTTCGAATATTTGTAAATGCAAATGGTACCAGGATTGAATTTTGATACATTTTTTACTTATACTGTTCTACATTTGTAGTGCTCTGAAATATTGGATTTTGATACATACTCTCACGGTTCCTTTCTTCTTCTTTTTTTTTCCCTCTCATCTCCTTGCTTTTGGTTTTGTGTGAGCAAACCCTAGGTAAAAATATAAAAGCCCGTTAGTTTGTTACTGGCCATCCATCAACCCTCTTTAAGCTTAATTATTTCAATTTAGGCTAAGTCTACTCGGCCATCACAAAAAAAATAGTCCGTCGAACAAAACCCGTGGATGAGTTGGGTACTAACTATGTGAATTGGGCTGGGCTAGCCTAGTCCATTGATAACCCCTAATTGTCACCAATTTAAGAAATTTTGCAATACTTAAAATTGATTCCAAGTCAGCCCTACTTATTAGTCCATTCCCCGGTTAATAGCTTGTTTGCACAAAAATGTATAGTTATGTAGGCGTATCTCTTTCTTACAAAAAAATGCATAAAATTATTTAGTGTGTAAAAATGAATTATTTTTAAAATGTGATAGCTTTTTTCGAACAAAAATGCGTAAATTCATGGTGGTGCACAAAAAATCAATAATCTGTGAACGCATCGCATTATTGTACTAAATAAAATTAAAAAAAGAACAATATTCATATTATGCCTTTTCATTTGAAAACAAATGCATCCATAAAATTGCCTAAAATTTTATACATGAAAACAGATAAAATTATCTTTAATCCCATGTTGCCAGTACTTAAAATTAGTTAAAATTTTTCACTTAATTACTTGTCTTAAAACTTAATTAGCCCGGGTGGCCATTCAAAAAGAAAGAATCAGAGACAAAATTCAAAGTTGTATTACATCCACTTTTTACGGTACCTAATAGCAAAATACAATTGCGGAGTTTGGCGTTGTTTATACTTATAATTTTTTGTTAGTTAATAATAATTTTTTTTAAATACTCATAATTTCGCTACAAATCTTTTTTAAATATTATAAATAATTATTTTTTTATGAACAATTAACTTCAACTATAAATTATAATTAAGTAATTATAATTATCATTTCCATAATTATAATTTATAAACAATTAATTTTAGCATTCATTAGCACCACCAATACACAATTAAAACCTACACATAATAATATAGGTTTGCCACCTAACCACTCGTATTGAAACGAAAGTGGAGATAAAGAGGAAAAAAAATAAAATAAAATAGGTACAAACGTAAGCTAGTGGGCCGAATTGGCTTACCAATCCGGTGGGCCACTTTATCCCCTATTTGCTTTTGAATCATTTGGGTTGAACAAAAATCCAATCGGGTTGTTAAACCCACCAAGAGCCCACAATCATAATACTCCATCCAACTCGTTACTGATAATCCAACCAAGGGAGATTAAAATGCCTTTGTCAATTTCACCATCAGCTAACGACAAAAATTCCAATTATACCATTATTATTTGCTAACCCTAACCAAACGAGTTGTGCCCTCTCTTTGTGAAGCACCAACAAAAAGCGGTAGCGGCGGCAACAGTAGCGTTGTTGTTTGTCGATTTTGTCGTCGTCAACGCTAACCTTTTTGCTGATTTCGTCGTTATTGTCGCTAATCATAACCCTTGATTCGTCGATTTAGTCATCGTCGCTAGCCCTAACCCTTAGTTTGTCAATTTCGTCATCGTCATCACCGTCGCGTCCTCTCTTCGTTGGCTTCGTGCTTATTGCCCTCAACAAAGCACAAACTAAAATTCTCAGACAAGTTTAAAACTCTCCGGAGCATCAACAAAATCCCTAGCAATGTGACAGCGCTTCCTCGATACCGACAGGCAGGCACAGCCTCTTAAGGTTTCTTTGAAAAACCCTAGTCTGATTCTGCGCCACCGTCCAAACTAAGAATAATTTTAAAAATAAACTAAAATAATTTTATTTTTCATTATTTAATTTCACTCAAATCAAACAAAAAATTGCTTAATCCATTACCTAATCCTTCTAAAATCATACACCAAAAAACTACTACTGCCTCATTATTAATCACATCTCATTATTAATAAATACACTAATCCAATCTCATTATTGATTTCACCTAACCTACTCCAATTATCAAATAAGACCTAAAAGTCTAACTTTTCAGGTCTAATTGATTTAACCTATTGTTGGGACATATAAATTGAAACCACCTTCAAGCCTTGTGTAATTAGGATCTCACCAAAACAATAAGCTAGCCTAGCAACCCAACCTTAAGCAGATATTTTTTTCAAAAAAAAAAAAAAATTCTTTCAACTAAATAAACAAAAAAAAAAACTGTTTTTAAATTAAAAATAACTTCGAACCAACAATACACAAACAAGAGGCGAACTTTTAACCGTTGATTTATTAAAGACTTTAAACAAAAACACTAAAAAATAATTTTAAGTCACGAACCAAATGAGAATTATTGAACAAACTATAAGCAATGCACACAACTCATTGCTATTGATTACCCTTGAAGTTGAACTAGTGACACATCTTCAAGTCATCAACATGTCACCATATCTTTTGAAAGTCGCATTGGATCATATTTAGAGAATCAAACGAGCTGACAAAAACTGCAATTATATACACTCCAGCAAAGAGACCAAACATAGAAGTTAAATTCAAAAACTTCCATTACCTAATTTATCTCCCAGGATGTGGATTGCAACTGTACCGCAATTGTCGTTTGATCAAAATCATTCTACATTAGGCTGAAACTTCTTGTTCTCAACATTCAAGATGAATTGAATCAAAACATCTCAGATTTCATATCAATGCTGGTCATCACAAAAACAAACAACCTTGGGAGCAACACTCTGCAATTAAATACTGGATTATACCTCCACACAAAACCCTAATAATCCTCAAACCCCTTAAGAGAAAACAGAGAGAAACAAATAAAATAGAACCCAAAAAAAATATTCTTAAAATAAAAATCGAAGGAGAATCAGAAGTTCCGCGTGAAATGATACATCAAAGCATCACCAACTCTACCGCCCCGTCGTAGTAAATCTCACATAGGTTAGAAGGTACCCTAGTTGTGCCCATGAAATTGGGCCTCTAGCATAGATAGAAGCTTCAGTTCAATAATCTTGAATTCACATGCAGCTCGGACCTGCTACTACCTAAACTCAACCAGCACGCAGGTGTTGAGAACATCAACTCAAGCAACTGCATTATAGGAAATAATCGGGAGTTCTCCGGGTTACATCAGGTTCTCCTCTCCGTGGAGCCGGCTCAAACTGCAAACCATGAAGAATACTAAACTACTTTTCCACTTTCATTCAGCATTTAATTATCAATCATTCCATTACTAATTTTAGAGGACAACTCGGGAAAATTTGCTCAAGATTGAATCTAGGTACCAGAAAATTAATGAATGCTGGATGGGGGGAACCATAGGACAACAAAGGATTACCATCTTTTGAAAATCTGTTCTTTATATGATTAATTACATCAATTACACAATATTTTAAGTTGTTATATGAATTCTTCTAAATGTATAAAGTAACTGTGTCGAACACTCAACATTTGGATAAGGGTATGAAATATGTGCCCGACATTTTTAGCTGAACATTCACCAAGAAGCATTTTTAGTATCGCGTTTACTATAAAATTAGGAATAAACTCTCATATTATGAATGAAATACTTACATATAAACTTTTAAACACTATTTACCCTCGAAAATAAAAAATATAAATAGTTTGCCGTGTCCCAGTGTTCTTGATATGAGAATTAGATAAATTTAACACCTAGACACGTACCCACACTTCATACTCGTACCCGAGTCATAAATTTAACACCTAGACACGTGCCCACACTCCATACTTGTACCCGAGTCCATGTAACATAGATTTTAAGTCGTAAAACTAAAATCTATCATCATTTTCTTTTTCTGTGTGTGTGTGTGTGTGTGTGTGTGTGAGAGAGAGAGAGACCTGGATAAATGTATGTCCTCTGCAGTCATCAACTTCCAAAATAGATGCCAAGTTTCCACACCGATAACAATAATTAGGTGCACTAAAGATGGTGACCAGCTTTTGTTCCTGTTGCAGCTATAGAGTAAATTATGCAACACTAACTTCCCAAAAGGCATCATAAATAAAAAAGTCGCCTCAATAAACTGAAGTGTCAATAATTACATGTCCCCAGTTAAATCCCTCCATAACCAGTTGATGAGCTCTAGCAATCAGTTTTAGGTTGTTGGTATGGTTAAATTGCTCAGATATGTCCTGTAAAAAACATATGTTAACAAATGAGAGAAGTTGATTTGAAGAATGCAACACAGAAAAGGAAGGATAATATCGAAAGGTACTTGGCCAAAAGTGTATCCAGCACCACGTGGAGAGATTCCCCAGCCACATCGATCATCAGGATCGGACCATAACAGATCGCACGTGGGGCCTTCGTGTGGAACTTCTTGAACACGATCAAAGTTCCTTATATTATCAAGGGTGTCAATGGATGGAGACAATCCCCCATGCAGACAAAATATTTCTGATTCAACCTACAACATCATATATCCCAACATCAGCCTGACATTTTTTTTGACAAGTAACATCAGCCTGACATTGACAACAACATAATGTTACCTGCCAAACAAGTATCAAACAAATAGGTTTCACCCAACAAGCACGCACTTCTAAAAAGAATGATCTCAGATCTAACTATCAAAAGTCCAAAAAAGTTTAGGTACCATTCAATTCAAGAAGAATATTGTATACAATATTTTATGCCCTGTTGGAAGTACCAAACTAAGTGGCATGTCAAAACGCTATGCCGGCAAAGTTCATGATGTTCTTAGGTTGCTATGCCAACCTCGGTATCTATGTCAAGACACTGACACAAAGCTAAAAGCCATGTTCAGCCAATACTCCATTCTGGAGTTCGCGAAGTTTACTCACATCTCGTTTACTGAAATGAATACGAATCAGAGGAGTTATCAGTAATATCAAAATTTTCAGAATCCCCTTCCCTGCTACTTCAGCGCATTCGCTTTTTTCTTCATAATTCTGCATTTTCAATGCCAAAAACCACTGGACAGTTATAAAACCTCAATTTCTAATACTAAAATTTATTTGACAAGACACAGGCCTTCAACAACATAAAACCCTGCAAAGCCTATGCTGACTTATAAAACCTCCCCCAAATCAGATAGTGTTTCCTGATGCATGCAGAACATTAATGCACCTAGTAAAACAAGAAAAGAGTATATCGAATAGTCAACAGCAAGACATGAGAAGCAATGGCACATAAAGCTAGCATAGTATTTAAAATATAAAGTTCCATATAACCATTTTGACTTTTGAGTTATTTTTACTTATCCTGGATTCACATATGATGTATTCTGAATTATCTAAACTCCAGAAAACTCACAACTAAATCAAGTAAGATATAAACTAGCATCACATAGCTAAAGCAAAATTTCTGGAACTCGCCCTCAAATAAATTAGCATCCATGGAAGGCAACCAAATAATACCCACGGGAGTTACCTAGATAACACAAAAGATATAGTTGTTTGTTCCATATGTTAATATGTTTCCCCAAGGCAAGACTACATTTGTGTTGATAAATAAACTAATGAATGTTTTGGCCTCAATATTGGAAAGTGAGAGACCATTAAACCGTAACATAAGCATAAACTAAACATGAGAATAATACGTGAATGAAAAGTAATAATCCTACTAACCAAGGCAGTAAGTGGGAAATAATCAAAAAGATCTGTAAATATCTTCCAAACATTAGCATTCCCATACCTGTAAAAAAAAATTGATTAAATTTAGTGTTCCCAAAAAATGTGCAGAGAAAACAGGAAGAATTTTCTGCACAAATCCAAAAATAGCAAACGACATAACAAAATTGTATTATGACAAGAAGGTTGCGACACGACAAGTGCTTGTGCTTCTAATGCTTATGAAGAAAGTAATGTTCGAGTAAGTTATGGTGATGAAAAGGAGGAGAGCATCAATCATCCCCCTGTCAACTAAATATAACATTATCCCACTGTAAGAAGACTGCTCAACATTCAGCAATATGTTGATATTCATTTCCCCGAGGCAACCCTTTATTAACAATATGCAGGATTTTTCATTTTTTTATGATAAGCAAACCCCACATGGTTAAATGACAGTACAAAATTTACTTAGTTATTTGATCTTAAAACTTAAAAGTATAGCCAAGAACACCAAACCACATTATTTAATCCAATCAAGCTAAAACCTGCAATTACCTTCAACCTGTACTATCTCTCACCAAATATATAAATGTTGTTTGTTTGAATGGTTATTCAAGTGTAAAGCACGTCTATCCACAAACAGATAGGTGGAGACATTTACAGAATCTGCAAAAAGATCATATTATGTAAATGTTCATAATACTTATTCAATAATTCATAAAACAATAATTTTCGTTGTTACGGTTGAGAACATATCTGAAACTAAGTTTCCGTGATGCGATGACATATATAATTATAATGTGTCAGAAAAGCCCAACACACTAGGACAAGTCATGAAAAGGCATCTTGGAGAGAAGCAAAACAGAAATGATTGTAATAAAGGGGCCTTCAAGACCCACTCTTAATAGTTTGCAGGAATAGGATCCCCAGGTTTAGGGTGGATCATAATTGTTGATTGTGCACGTCAATACAACTATGAAGCGATGGGTAAAATTATGAGATATTGACATCTGATAGACCAGAGCAATTCTTAGTTGTAACTATTTGGTCAGACCAACGACATTCTTCTGAATCAAAAGACTAAATATATCCATCGTACACAATCTCTGGCAATTCCACAGTTCATCTGAAGTGGTTATCTTAATTCGGTCAGTCATTAGGAAATATAGTAATAACTTTATATCCAATAATTGGAACAATTCTACTAATGTATGTTATGTATGCCTATGCATTGCATCAGTTAATCGCCTCCATTCACAGTCTCAATATCATATGGGAGGCATATTGGTCAGAATCAGAAGTTGATGCAATGCTGGTGCCCTTATGCGAGGGGATTAGAAATGCCGAGGTACAGAAAGGGAATGAGGGCATATACTTCCACGTGTTGCAACACTCTAGCCTGCCCTGAAAGAACAAATTACAAATTACCGAAGGCAACAAATGGTTAGAATAGCTAGCCAAAACTTGAGTCGTTGATGTTCTGGAACTTCTTGTAGATGTGATAACTTCTGTTAACACTGGTATACCTTGGGTTTATTAGGAAAGAAGGAATGTGCAGGAATTTTTTCACATTTTTTCTGACTTTGTTTTCATATATATTTTACCAGCACGGATTAATAAATCATCTCTCTCTCTCACACACACAAACACGCACACACAGCTGGCAAGATTAGGCAGTAAACAATGGTACATTACATATTAAATTTAGTAGGCACCTCAAATACAAAAGGATGTAAGGGACTCACTTCCGTAGGCATTCATCATAAAACCCATAAACTTGAGTAATCTGCATACAAATACGAGTGTTATTCACCCAATAGTATCTACCACAAGATTTAGCTTTTATGGAACAACAATATTTCAAAATAAGACATTAGGGGCAAATGCAAATTGTAGACCAAAACTGGTCCTGAAAGAATAGGGAAAGTGAAACATAAAGTCTCATAAAGAATTCAATCCATAAGAGGATATCTTCTTTTTATAAAGCCAATCAACTTCGATTGCGGAATGGGGGTTATAACTCTTTCGACTGCTCGAGGCATAAGGTACTCAAGCGTGCTTCAAGTGATAAAAAGTGTGTTCGATAAACAAGGCGCCGTCATCTCAGCCAGTTTTCTAAATCCAAAAAATCCAACAAAGATACTTTTAGTACTGTAAAGCCATTTCTAGAACAAAATTTGTTGCCGGCCCGTTCAATGATTGCAGACTGCTCTCCCTCCCCTATGATCCAATCCACCATCCACTATTAAATTCAACCTGGCATTTTGAAATCTGGAACTCTGAATTCCAGATGTATCAAACAACAGCAAGCATCCATTTATCCAACCAATCCCTTTGCTCGAGCAATCCTTTTCACATGCACCCGTATGGGCTTTTAGTTTAATGTTTCTATTCAGCGGACATGGTTTTAAACCCAAACAACAGAAACACCCATTACTTTACTTGACAATATACAACACTCACTGTTAATCAACCATTCATTACTGGATGGAAGATCTAACATCACCAGTTTAGAGTTCTAATATGACAAATTTACTCTTAACTCAAAATTTAATAAAAACGTGTTTATACACCTTTATGACCACATCATTATTTTATTTGTAATAATGGAGTGGTTGAGTACACCCATCCTAACCCTAGCTTAATCATTTCCCTCCCCACAACCCCAAAAAGATGATGATAATAATAATAATAATAATAAAAATAAATCTCAAGCTGTCTCTCTCTTTAGGAATAACTGCCCACACCAATCACCACCACTATGAAACCCTATCCCTCTGTACCAACACCAACCCCCCTCTCTCTCTCTCTCTCTGACCTCTCTTTTGCTTTATAAACCCACCACTCACCCACCATGGCCGTCATCATTGCATAATCCATCTCCACCGCCTAAAATCATACCCCATAAATTGCCTCAAGCCCCACAAACCAGTCCCATCTGTACCAAACTTCCCGCCCAAGCAATAATTGTCCACTTTGGATTAGGTTCTCATAGTTTTATCCCAAAAACTCACTCAATATTCTGCTACAGATTTTTTGGGTTGACTTTTTAAATAAGTATCTTTCTCAAATGAACTCGAAATTGTTCTTGGATCTATACCTGGAAAGCTTCAAAAGTCTAGTTTTTAGTGGGCTATAATTGGGAACTTGCATTTCATAGTAATGACACGTTTTAAGATCGAGGACCTAGCCCAATGCAGACAAATAGCGTTACTGTTAGGGTTGAAGCATTACAAGAGCTGCCCAATTTGCCGCTACCATCCTATATAGCCTCCTGATCATCACCGGCATGGCCTCAAACTCTCGGAACTCCACCACAAACACATTGCAATGATTGCAGACCTCCACCATCCACAACTTCTAGTCAATTCACTAGCAATGGGTTTGCAACTAATTTTGGATAATGGACTTTAACTGGTTTTCCAAGTAATGATGTTTGGCAGCAACAAGTGGACATGATAATAGTAGGTAGTAATGTGGGCGGGGTAGTGGTGGAAGAAGAGACTATGAAGGGGAAAAATTGATGGGTGATTGTGATCACAGAGGTCTCAACAACTTCCTTATCAGTTTTCACAAAGAAACAATCAGTGAGAGAGAGAGAGAGAGAGAGAGAGAGAGCGCAAATGGATCTATAGCAAGGAAAGACAGAATAAATGGGTTTGTAATGGGCAAGAGACAGATGAATGTGGTAGGTATGCGATAACCGGAAAGAGAGAAATAATGGTTCGTAATGGTGCATAGAGCTGTTAGTTGGTGTGCAGCTATGACTATGGTGGTTTTTGCGATGGGCCTGGTAGCTACGTTGGTTGCCACAACAAGCATAGCGAATATAAAACAACAATGTTTTACAGGAGTGCGTGTCCAGAGGTTGACTGGGGGAGACGATTGACAAAGGGAGGGAGGGAAGGAATGATTCATGGAGTTAATAACTACGGAATGAGTTAACACAATCAAATACCAGAATAGTAATAAAAAAAAAATTCAGGTAAAAGTTGTTTTTGCTTAGTTCATTACCTGCCATCCTAGAAAGAGAAACTGTTATTTCAGAAATCTGTGAGGGTCTATCTGTAATTGTCAAAAACCTGGATGTTAGTGTAATTTGTGCTTCTTAACCAACACCATCGTACCCAAAAAAAATCAAGCAGAGGTGTCTCTGATTTCAATGTTAAATAGACTCAACGTAAAAATCGGAAGCGACCTCATGAACCCACCTAAACGCACCCACAAATGTGGCAATACAGAGGGAGGAAAAGAACTGGTTGGTCAAACAAATAGCAACGAATGTTGCTTTACAAAAGTCATAAGGACAATTAAAATCCTTAAAATATAGAAGATTATTTTGTCCACTTTGCCATTGCAATGGAGCCAGTGCAAACTTTAATAGTTGAGGTACTTAAAGCATCGTGGAATTCTGCACATGCAAAATCCTAGGGGAAATTGTGAAAACAAACAAGATTTGTTTCCTCGTCTCTTCAATGACACTTTCGCTGTTTTGTTTTTTTATAAGATGTAATTGTGTTAGAAGTCATCAAAGGGAATGCAAACCGTGTACAAGCTACGCTCTGAACACCTCAATAAAATCAAAACAATGCAAAACAAAAAGGCATGCACCCTCAACAAAGCCTATGCCAATCACCTATGCATACAATCTACAAAATCAACAATTTAAAATATTTGGCCCAAGCTACGCAACACTCTCCCTGTATCCCAACTATACAAAATAGACAAAAATGCACTCTTTAGCCTGTGTACAGACTCCTCTACTCCTTAGCATGTCTCTTGTTCTGGTGTCTCCATATCAAGTTATCAACAACCAAGCAGCCTAACCTTTGCCTCCCAACTCTTTCCTCCCACCAACCAAACAAATGCCCGCCACACTCCTTTGCAAAACCCAATGCATCCCAAAGCAAGCTAAAATTGAACTCCACGCATCAGATGCCACCATGTAACGAACGATCAAATGATCAACCGACTCCTTATCCCGCTTGAAAATGAAACACCAATTCACTATAATCTACCGCTATAATCTACAGCTTTCTGATTAGATTATCAATCGTTAAAATTTTCTCACGAGTCGTGTTCCACACAAAGAAAGTCAATTTAGAAGGAGCCCCTACCGACAAAATGTCTTTCATAATCTTACTAGAATTCACTACCCGATGTAAAAGGACTTACCCTTAAATCTTCCCTTCTTTGATCCATCCCACCAAAGACTATTCCTCCCTCTTCAGCTCCCACGAGGCCTGTAAAGTCAGTCCAGAAGGCTAACAAGTTGATTTATTTGCCAATCTAGCACTCTTCAAACCAGTTTCCAAAAGGACACCCTCTCCTTCCCGTAACATAAACTCCAACCAATTCTTCCCTATTTACTGCAAGAAGAAAAATAACAGGAAATGCCATCCCAAAGGTCTCTTCCCTACACCAACTCTACATCAAAACTTCACCTTATTCCCCCTTACCCCTTAAAATAGGTCACCTTCGAAAAACCATCCCAAATTTGTCAAATACCCTTCTTAATGCCTTGCTCGTCCAACATCCACACCTTAAGACTAGTCCAATCACCCTAGAAAGACCCATATTCACAATGACCACCCTCCTCTAATACCTATCCCTCATACAAACAAACCTCCATAGTCATTTACTTGTTCACTGCAAGCTGTGTCCCAATTCACAAGACAGTACTTGAACTCTTCCTCTATATCCTCAAAAAGAAAATCTCACCGCAACATATCAAGTCTCATAGCTACCAACAAGAAGGATGTGCAATGACAAAATAGGTGGGCAAACTTGATAGTACTCTTAGTATCCTATAATATGTACCCCTGCATTTTACATTTCCCAAATTAGCTAAAAGCTCAAGGAGGAAAAAAATCACAAACAGCATAATCCATAATTCCAAATTTCAATTCAGAGAACATAATCACTATAGCCACAAACATTGCCATTCATGGAAGTGGAATAGAGAAGAGAAAAAATAATATTTTGCATCACTGGAAATTCAACATACAGTGTAGAACCATATGTATGAAGTGGAAAAAACCAACAAGCCAAACCAAATTAGCAATCCAGGAGTGTCTTACTTCAGCTCCTACATCGTGTCAGCATCTAGAGAATTTAGTCCATAACAGTAAGGCTGATAATACACAAGGATCATGATCGCTGAGTTATTTATTCAAATTTTCCTGGGGAAAAGGGTTAAAAAAACAAAATAGCAGAATACCTGTCGACTTTCATGATTTCCTCTCAGAATAGTGATCCGTTGAGGATAACGCACTTTCAAAGCCACCAAAAGCTGAATAAAATGAGAAAAAATAGTATCACCCACATTCAAACAAAATTGAATTTAATACTATAACGCACAACGCCAAAACCACCATAATATCAAACTTGATAGATTCATTTTCATTCTATTACTTACACTTCTCCTTGTGACTCTTACGATAAACAAATCCAAGCAAAAAGAGGGTAAAGAAAATGTATGCGAAGCAAAGAGACTGTGCACAAAAAAAGAGTGGATCAGTGACCAAATGAAAAACAACTTCGCACATCATGCATCTAGCAGTCCAGTATTCAAACACAAAAAGGGATTGATCAAAGAGGCTCATCCTTCTATTGTTGCTAAAATTTTGTATAAGGTGCATAAGGAGGGTGTTGCATCAAGGCATGACATGGATACACTATCCAAATTAGTGTTGCAATAACTCTTCAACTCCCTCCAGTGTACTGTGCCCACCGGATATGACAACAGTAAAGATATAAGATATGAAATATGCCTCTAACAACAGTACGTAAATTAGACACTTGGATCCTTAAAAGTTTTAATGATGTTTAAAGAATAATAAGCTCATATTTAATAAAATAGAATTTTTAGCCTCAATTATGGATGGAAGGTTCCTTTTTTCCTAAAATCCCTTTTCAATGTCAAGTACATACCAAAACAACAACCTTATCTTATGTAAAAGTATTAGGTAATATACAATATGTTTAAATGTTTTGAAGATGGATCCCCGTCACTTAACTATCGTTCAAATACATAGCGCCGTACCCTATGTAGGCATGCCTCCACAGTCGAGTGGTTACGATACGGTTGGCTGGGATGCCACCATGCTCATGGGAATCCACAACTAATGCTCTGAGCCTCAAATACAAGCAATGCAGCAACATAGATCACAATAAAGTACATGAAACTTGGGTACATGTACAGTGATAGATCGTATCATAGATACATAGGAATACACATGTAAAGAGAGAGAAATCAAAACATTGGCAAAAACATGATAAAAATTCAGCTAAAATAGTCCTTTAGTTTTGGGCCTTTTAGCAACAAAAAGTAAAAAAAAAATAAAAACTGGGAAAAAGAATGTCAAAAATTCATAGAATGGGATGAGAGAATGTTGGGATTGTAATAAAGAAATTCACCAGAATCTTTAAGCTTTTCAGTGCCATATAATGGATCCATAACCTCGTTGGGTGAAGCCTAAGAGAAATTGGCTATAATTGTCTTCTATTAGGTCAGATCTCAGTGACTTCACAACAGCATTATTTAATGCCTTTGATTTACACCTTAAACCCCAAAACCTACTCTTTCATCCCTCATTTCAACACCCAAAATCCCTAAAATTTTTTGCTATACAAGAATTTCAGGGGTATTTGAAAAATGAAAATCCAGCATCCTATTATGTTTAAAAGGAAGCAAAATTGGCATGAGTGTGGGTGTGTGTAGCTATATAGATAGATAGCACGAAATATAATAACTATTCATAATCGATACTTCTTGAATTTCACAAACAAAAAAAGAGTAAAAGAAGCAAAATAAGAAAATTCTAATGCAGCAGACTGAATAAATGACACTAACAGAACATATACCCATAAAGAGTTCTTTAGTCCAAGTGCAGTTAAGAAAATAAACAAAGAAAATTAAGAAAATTAATCATTTCTCCAGGTCCACTAACCACCAAGTACTTACCGTGACAGTTTCAACTGAATAATACCCACGATCAACATAATCCCCCATGAACAAGTAATTTGTATCTGGGCACTGCCAATTACAAAATAGTACAAATAATTACATATGTAAACTAGATAATTATAATAAGAATGCATGAATAATAGTTTTATAAATGAGTGAATGAACTAGTAGTAAGCAACCTCATGCATAAACATAAAACATAAAAGCCAACTATAAAAGAGCGTTTTTAACATAATGAACTCTAAATTCCAAACACAAGATAATAAAACAAATTACCATGACTGTAATGAAAGAATTCATTAAATTTTCAAAGAAATATATTCATATGATACTCAAAAATCTTTTGATCAATTGTACCAAATTAAAAAAAAAAAGCCTAATAATTTAAAATTTGTCATAATACAATCTAGGAGAATTCTTGCTAAAGAAAAAACAGCAATTCTAATAAATTCATCATTTGTTGAAGAAGTACTTCACACAATTTCATCAAAAAAACCTACCTACAAAAGAAGCATTTAATCCAATATTAAATCATTATCAAAGGAACCTACATAAGATGTACTTTTTTCTATATTATTTTTTCCTGCTGGGTAGTTGTAGGGTGTTATCATTCCTTTCAGTTTTAGATATATACATTTCAGGGAAAATCGAATCATCTTTCGATTCGAAGGTCAAAGACTCCATGAAGGACCTCATTTTCCTGGTTGAATAATCAAAGATTTTACATGCCAATAGTATACTACAGTATATGTCAAAGGAAAAACAAGCAGAGTGGTTACTTAAGAAGAGAGAAACCAACCAACATGTGCATTTCAAATCCATCACCTAGAAATTGGTTTAGAAGCTTTATCTGTTGGTGAATTTGGGAAGTTTGTAAGAGAAACCAACATTCAATCCCTAATAAGCAGACATACATAGCAAAAAGAGAATGACAAGATACCTTTTCTAACTGAGTGTTGAAAATGTTAGGCTATTCCAATAAATGCTCACATTCAAGGAGACCTACAGCAATTTAAATAGAATCTTTGTCAATCAAATACACAAGAAAGAAAGACAATGAAAATAAAAGAAAAAAGTAAACTGTA
>JAULJZ010021305.1:0-15702 GCA_032270985.1 Heliamphora pulchella
GTCCCACAAAAGCCATAGAAATTGACAATAAAAGGTATATATTTTTTAAAGTTCCCTCCCCTCAAAACACACACACACACACACACCAGGGAATATCTCAATTTAATAAAAGGTATATATTTTTTCAAGTGAAAGAATAAAAGTGTATATGCTTCCATGGTACAAAGCAAATAATATTTTTGTGTGGATCTCGACATATGAGTGACTTCTTTTTATTTAGCGTCGTCTATAAGAATTCTAACTCCACCACATAAACCCACAAACAGAGTAATGTAAAGGATAAAATTCCCACATCGATAGGCTAAATTCTTTCAATTGACATTAGAAGGTAAAATCCACGATCAACTCACCAAAAAAAACTTTTTTCAAGTAAAAGATCAAAATTGCAAGTACAAGGCGATGACTTCACTATTTGCTTGTAATGCTCTCTCCATGTAGAGTATACTTATTTCTTCAAGTGTTGTGGTTACTAGTTAGGCTATCCGGATAGGATAGTTGACTGCATTTACTTTAGGAGTTGTAAGGTGCTTTCTCCCCTCTAAGCTTAAGCCTACAGATTTTGATAAAAAATAAATAGAAAAATAAGTGTTGCTTGGGGAGAAATTGGCCTATGATTTGATTCATTTGTTTTAAGTAAATGGTTTTCATAAACAAAACTAACAATACGAGTGTTTGATATTATTAACATTAATAACTTATAAATTATAACTTGTAGTAAAAATTGTGAGTGTTTGATAAATATGTTGGCATATAACTGAAATAGAAAAAATAGTTATAACTTACAACAGAGATTATGAGTGTTTAAAAAAAAATATAACTTATTACGAAGATTAACAGTAAAAAACTAAAAACTGACCCCAAAAACTTTGTCAAATAGCTGCAACATTTTAGTGTATACCCTGATAATGGAATGGCCCTTCACCTGCAATTTGGGCATGCATGTCCTGTCCGGACTTGCTGCTACCATTTGCCCAGAAGCCCAATTGCCATCTCTTGGCACTCTTTTAAACAATCCTTTTGAAGAAAATATTACCTTATTTGAGATCACATAATTTCGAATTATTACAGTCACACATTTAAGTATATTTGATCGATATGGGTGAAATCATATTGTCAATGAGGACACCTCAGCGCCTTCTAATACACTCACTCACATTTAAGTATATTTGATCGATATGGGTGAAACCATATCGTTAATGAGGACACCGCGGCGCCTTCTAATATTTTGAAAATATTCTATGAGTTCTATATTTCATTAACGAGAAAATTTTAATCTATTATAAGAATTATACCAACTAATAAAATAATTTAAATTAGTGTTTTAATTAACAATGATTACTTTTAAAGTAGTAATGCTTTATAAACTAACACATTTTTTTATGCGCATATATGCTTTGGCTTCTTAGAACAATTTTTCTAATTCCGTCTGTGTCTATTATTAACTATGTGTAAATCTTCTATAAAAATAAAATAAAATAAAATAAAAAAACCGTGTAACTGTCCTAATCCAAAACTATGTAATTTTGAACCACTTAATAATTACTTAGGCTATAAGTGGAATAGCATTCTTAATGTCTTTTTTTTTTTTTTTTTGTCTTTAATAAAAGTTTTTTATATTAGTCCAAACAATAATATTTTCTAGGGATGTACACGGTCATTTTGGTTCAATTTTGAGCTAAATCAAATATCAAACTGTTCTAAACGGTTCCAAGAGTTTAAAAACCAGAATTGAGCTGTATGTATTATAGAATCGAACCGAACCGAACTAATAAAAAACGGTTCGGTTTCTGTTTAGAACTGCAATTCTAAGGGTAAGTATTTATTACATATTTTATGTTTAAAAAAAATTATACATTTATTTGTTTTATTATTTCTATTTAATCTTTTTTTTTTATTTTATTTAATTTATTTTATATTTTTTTATCACTTGTTTTATATTCTTACAAAGAGAGATTCCTATTTTTATAAATTATGAATTACATTTTATTACTTTTTCATATATTATCAATAGTTTATGAATTATATAATATTACGATGGTATGAGAAAAAATAAAAAATAAAAAATAAAATAGAGGAAATAAAAAAAAAAGTAAAATAAAATAAATAGTATTTTTAAAATTTTTATTTATATATAATATATAATATAAATATTATTAATAAGTGACGAATCGGTTCAGTTCTATACGATTTTTTTAAGTTTAATCCGAAAATCAAACCATAAAGAATGGTTCATAATTATTTAAAATTGGAACCAAACCGCTCACCAAAAAAATCGAACCAAATCATACGGTTTGAATTAGTCCGAACCGATTTAACTGTTTCAACAATTTTTTGAGCACCCCTAATATTTTGTAAATTTCATTTGCCAAGAGAAAATAAAAACAGTAAATAAAAAAACTGACTAACAAATAAAAAATACAAATAAGATAAAAAAGAGTCACTTTTTCATAAAAAAGAAATCAAAAACTGTTATCCCATGACATAGGCATAGCGCATGTTTAGAATGTCTAAAAAGTTTAAATTTTATGATGTTTAATTTTTTTAAAAAAATAAAAAATAAAAAAAGTTAGATTAGTTGGGATAAGTTTTTGTAGTAATTTTTTTACTTTTTATTAAAATGTTTAAAATGTTCTTATTTTTAATTTTTAATTTTTAATTTTTAAGTTATAGTATTTGAAATAATAGCACGGCTTTTTTTTTAGTGAGTAAAGTTGATTTTTTTATATAAGGTATTATAATAATTTTATTTAAAAGAAATTAAGGTGTTTAGAATATGTATTGAGTTTTTTTTATTGAATTAAAAAATAAAAAAAATTAATTAATTTTTTAAAAAAAAATTAAACAGTATAACTTAAAAATTAGCTTAAACATGCCCTTTAGTCTTTTAATACGTGGAGTTAGGATATGAAAATTGAAAAAAAAAATATGGAAAGAAGTAGAAGGAAAAGAAGAATTGAGAAGTCGTTGAGAGATGTAATTAGTCTTTTTCCATGGATCCGTTATAGTCAAAAGGCTACGCTAGGCTACACTCTTCTTCACATCAACAGACCACGGGTTTGACACGCCTCCGTTAATCTAGACTCTACTCGTCACTTTCAATACTGACTCATTTTTATCTTTACGTACTCATTAAAAATAGATAAATATTTATCTAAATAAAATATTTTTTACTACATAGATAAAAACACTCAATAAGCATCCTCAACTATGATTAAAATTAGTAATTTATAAATTATAATTTATAATATAAATTATAAATATTTAATAAAAATTATAATTTATACTTAAAATAAAAAAATTATAATTTGTAATAAAAATTATAGATATTTAAAAAAAAATATAACTTATAACTAAAATTAGTAGCACAAAATTAAAAATTACTAATAATAATTTTGCTAAACATTCCATAAATTTAATACATATGCAAATATTATTTTTAATATTCAAAAGTAAGATGCAACGCATTGTTTGGCTAATTTAAAACAGGACTACCCAAATTAACTTTGCTTCCTAGTCCTGTAGGGATTGATTTTACTTATTTTTTATGCTTTAAGAATGGAACTTCTATATGCTAAATCAAGTTTAGATGATTGTCTAGCTTAGGTTTTGTTTGGCAATCGGTTTAATCTCAATTTTTTGTCTTTCAATTTTTTTACTATATACATCCATTTTTTTATAAACAAATATTTTTTAAAATTTACTTATCAAAATCTATTAAATAAAATCTATATTGAACATATAAAATTATGTAAAATTAAAATTTAAAAATTATACTACTTTTTTTCTTATTTTTTTATCTTTTGGCACAAAACTACTTTAAACCAAGTTTATTGGCTTATTGTCTTTTAACTTAAGATTACTCTTTCAATTCACCAAACGAACTTTTTACTTATTTGACTTAAAATGACTTTAAACAAAAAAAAAATTAACTTAAAATTAAATTGCTAAACAAGACATAAATTTAATAAAAATTTTCTGACAATGATTTCAAGAGGAAAAAAAAAAAAGGGAAAGAGAAAAAATCATTGTCAACCTTGGAGGAAGAAAATCCTGAACATATCCTTGTTATTTGTTAATTAAAGGTCACCACTTCAAGACTTCTCACAAGATACCTTCCCAATTAAAGGCCCCCTTTCCCTTCTCAGAGCTCATGTACATCTACATTCCCTTTAGTTCATCGGGTAAATCTCGATAATTAAAAAGAAATTATTTATACAAAAATTTAATTTAACCAAATATTAATAACACATTATTTTCTATTTTATAAAATAAATAATTTAAACTTAATTAATTAGCTATTTTGACCGAAATTATTTTATTTAAAACAAAATGAAATTTGTTTAGCTACTTATCAATGACGGATAAATATTTATATGCATGATCTTTCCATCGAGATTTAGGAAACTTATTGTTTAAGTCATTGTTATAAGCTCGCTACAATCTTACAAATCAAAATTTTAAGAAAATATATGCCCAGTTTGGGTTAAATTGTGAAAATTTAGTTATTTGTCTTTTCTAATTTTTTTATCTTTAAATTAATTAGATTTTTGTTATTTTTCTGCATTGTCTCTATTAGAGTAATAGAAAAAAATATTTTCATTAAAAAATAAAAAAAATACTAAAGACGAAAATAAATAATATATAATTTGATTTTTTGATATTTTGTCTTATTTTTTTTTAATATTTTTTTTTATATTTGGTCAAAAATATTTATATTTTTTACTTGCCTCGATGAGATTAGTAAAAAAAATTATAATAATTTAATAAAAAAATATTTTTATTATTAAAAATTAAAATAAATAAATAAAATAAATAATTATTCCAAATGAGACATAGTACAATAAAGTATAAACAAAAGCTTATCCTTCCCGTACTCTGTTGAGCCTTGCATCACTTCTGGAGACGTGGCATCGGAGTAGAGTAATTAATTTGCTGCTTTCAGAATTTGATGTGATGATTTTACATGATATTTTTATTTAATATTATAATAATAAATTTTATATTAATTATATAATAATTTATTTTTATTATATAATTAGAAGACAAAATAAAATTCATATACAATAAAATATAATTTTTTTTATTAAAAATGTCACGTGATATAATTTAAATTATATTCCAAGAATAAGTAAGAATTTGCCATGTAAATAATGAGGAGATAAGCTGGCTATGATGCAAGGCATGATGTCAGCTTCACACGATCCTACCGTTGAATTGTTACCAACTTGTCTATCAAGTGGATTTCTAAGCGTCTATTTGGCTCCTTTTTTTTTTGTAAGTTTTTTATTTTTCGTTTTGTTTTTGAAAAAATTAAATATAAAAAGATATATAAAAAATTAATTAATTACAATCGAAGGCAAATAAGTAGACTTTTTAATAAATTTTTAAACAAAAATATTTTTAAAAAAAAACTAAACCAAACAGAGAATACTTCCATTTGTGATTCATTCCACCTCAATCTTGTTTCGGACCAAGTATTTTGTCAACTGCACGACAAGATAAAATATGATTTCTAAGCGTGTGTTTGGCTCTTTTTTTGTAAGTTTTTTATTTTTTGTTTTGTTTTTGTAAAAAATTAATATAAAAAGATGTAAAAAAATTAATTGATTATAGTCGAAAGCTAAACAAGTAGATTTTTTAATAAATTTTTAAACAAAATTTTTTTTAAAAAATACTAAGCCAAATAGAGAATAAGTTCCATTTGTAATCTATTCCACCTCAACCTTGTTTTGGACCAAGTATTTTGTCAACTGCACGACAAGATAAATTAGGAAATTAAAATCGTAGGACTAAATACGAGAAATTGTCAAAAGAACATATGACATGAATGTATTAATTTGACACATCATCTTAACATACATGATGATATATTGTTATTCATTATCTATTGAATAATTTCTCTTGAATTAAGTATGCGAAGAAGGAACGTAAGAACATACACCGAATAGAGAATTTGTGTCTTAATCATGTGTTGATCTCACTTAGGGTGCACATCTAGGATTAAGTTTGTATTTTTGTTTATTTTATGTATTTTTGAATTTTTTAAATTTTGGATAATTTTTTTTTTCTAAATCGATGATAAAAATCTAAAAGTTATAAAAAAAAAAATTGATCAAAATATGAAAAACTCATTAAATACAAAAAATGAACAAAATAAAACTTGCTTTATTTTGATTTATTTTGTATTCTTTGAAGCATTTTCATATTTTAATCAAAATATTGTCTTTTCAACTAGTCTAAGTGGAAGTAATCAAAAAAATATAATAATTTAATTAAATAATAAAAAAATTACTAAAAATAAAAATAAATAAATAAACCAAGAAATTAGTATCTCAACGAGAAATCTATAAATCTTTCTTCGTGATTCATGAGTAAGGAGGAATTCATTTGATCGTATTGTACTCTCTTTCAACCATAAAAAGAGCCATATTCCTCTGTTTACTGCTTTCTTTTTAGGTTATGTCTTATTATTATTATTATTATTATTATTGATGAGTATAAGATGATAATCGACACTCAGCTTATACCGAATGATTGAACAAGCCGATTTGACACTTTATTCAGATACAAAATCGATCCAATTCGATACCAAATAATCAGGTTATAAATCAATTTCAAAATACTATTTGACTAAATCATCAGATTCTCAACTATCACCGGATAAATAGGGATCAGCTAAGGATTTCATGGAGGATGAAAAAGGATCAATGTATATATCAAAACTCTATATAAATAAATCGAGTGCTTTGATTACCAAGAAAGATCATAATACAAATAACAAAGTCATTTCTTTTCTAGTATTACTAAAGTAGACTGACTTTGGCATCGAAGGGTAGTCGATCAGAATCCCACCGGTATCAAATTTCTTTGTTCTTTCCCAAGTTGCATTGAAGACTGAAAGTCATGGTCGTTCTATCGCATGTGGTCAATTACTCATCCTCTTTAATCGGACGATTACTATTATCGAGATAACAATTATTATTATTATTATTATTACTATTTGGTTTTAATTCATTAAAGTCCCATTGGAATTGCTTAGCACATGTTAAATTTGACTCCTCCATTCCAATTATAGCCGAAATTGGAACAGTAGCTTATTTGTCTTTTTGCTGCCCTATGATTCATTCAAAGGACCATTTTGGAAGTGGAGTAATTATTCGGTAGTACAAACTAGCATTGCTTATATGACTTATTATTTAATTATATTGTAAAAAAATATTTAACATGAAATATTATAAACTTGTCTTTGTTAAATAAGTAAAAAATAAAAATAATTTACTTAATATATATTATATACTTTTATTTATAAAAATATCGCATAAGCATCGGGTACGCTATATTACGAGATTAATTAATAATTTTCCTTTGAAAGTGTGTTAGTGGGAGTTGACTACAAAGTGAACAACTTACTCCACGCGCACACGCATGCACATTTGACCTTTTCGTCCCGCAATGGAAGAAGTTCATGGCCCTTTGAATTAAGGATCCTCAATGGGTTGGGTCGGGGTCGAGTTGGCTCAGACCACATAATTAATATTGAATCTTATATGTGGGTTTTATATAATGGACTTTTTTTTATGTGATGGGCCAATAAGGTTGGGCTTGGGTTAAAATAATTCAGGGATTTAGCCTAGGTGGTTAGCGCGGGCTAACAACTGGACAAGACTAAGAAAAAAACAAGAGGAACATTCATACTTATTAAAAGTTTATCCAATGTTAGAAAAATAATACTCTCCTCTTATGTGATATTGCAAATAACTGATAAAACTAGTTATTTATTAAAAAAAACTTCATTATAGCTTGTAATAGAAATTATAAATGGTTAAAAAAAAATTATAGTTTATTATTAAAATTAGTAGCAAAAAATTGAAAGTTAATAATTTGTTATTTCTGTTTATTTTATGCATTTTTTATTTTTTTATAATTTTTTTTATTTTTCTAAATTGTCTCAATGAAAATAATCTAAAAAAATATTTTAAAAAATTGATCAAACCATGAAAAAACTCGTTAAGTACAAACAAAATGAACAAAATAAAATTTACGTTATTTTGATTTATTTTGTATTTTTTGAAGTATTTTCATATTTTAATTAAAATTTTTGATCTTTTTAATTGGTGTCAATAAGAGTAGTCAAAAAAATATAATAATTTAATTAAATAATTAAGAATTACTAAAACTAAAAATAAGTAAATAAAATAAAAAAATCTATAAATCCTTCTTCACGATTCATAAGTATGGAGTAGTTCGTCTAGTCGTCTTCTACTCTTTTTTAATCTTTAAAAGAGTTATATTTCGATATTTAAGTGTTTCGTTTTTAGTTTATGTTTTATCTATCTATTATATTATAGTAAAATATTCTCATTTTTTTAAGCTCAAAACTCTCATTCTAAATTTTTCAAATTTTCAAGATTTTTAATTTTAATAATAACACATGTCTTTTTATGATTGGTCTACATTAATTATATTTAATTTTATATGAAAATATTTTTACTATATAATTTTGGTATATATCAATACTCATTTATTTCAAACATACGTTTCCTTACTGATTTATTATTCATTGCTAATTGCTTAAATTATGCATATATGTCCTGTCAATTTGCATGGGTTTTCAAAACATAGATGTTTCACACCAATTTGTATGGATTTCCTATCAATTTGCTAAAAATATATTTTTTATCAATTTATTCTCTTTTTATTTAACAAATATATGTCAATTAAACACATCTGTTATATTATTGTTATACATTGTTCGGTATTTGTCTTTAACAGTGCTGATTATTTTTAACTAAAATTTTAAATTTATGAAATAAAAAAATCATGTCAAAATAATAATTGATTACTTTATTTTAAATATAATCATTGATTTTTTTTAACTAATATGGTAACATTCATGAAATTCTTTAATTTACTATCATTTCATTTCATAACTGAAAAGAAAAATTAAGATAAATTTTTTGTAATGATATATAATAAATACGAAATCTTTATATATATTTTGATTTTAATATTTAATGTATTATAAATAATAAATTAACAATTATGGTTATATGGGTTTTTAATAATTAATTGCTAAATTTAGTTGAAGAATGTCATTGAGGAAAGAGGATAATCTGTCAGTCATAAAAATGATGGTATTAATGAGAATGAGAAATAATATAAGAATAATTGATGACTAGGTCTGGACAAGAATGAAGCCAAAAATATATAATAAAAAATTACATATATGTTTTTTAAGAATATTTTTAAATTTTGAATGGCAATAACTTAACAAAATAAAATTATTATGCGAGTTTATATTATTTAACTATTATATTATACTAAAAATCACTTTCTCTTTGACCTTAAAACTCTCAACCTAATTTTCTCATATTTTTAATTTTTTTAATTTTAATAATAACAAATGTCATTTATGATTGGTCTACATCAATTATACTTAGATCTATATTAACGTATTTTTGACTAATTTATTTTTCTTAAATTACGCATATATTTTCTATCAATTTGCATAGATTTCCAAAAAAAAAATATATGTTTTCCATCAATTTGCATGGTTTCTTACTAATTTGCTAAAAATATTATTTTTACAAATTTATTACTTTTTCATTAGGCTAATATATATTGAATATATCTATTATATTATTGCTATACATGGTTCGGTGTCTGACTTTTAAAGTGCTATTAATTTTTGACTAAGATTTTAAATTTCTAAAATAAAAAAACATTTGCCAAAATAATAAATGATTACCATATTTTTTTTTGATTAATTTTTTTACTAAAATTCTAAATTTCTAAAATAAAAAAAAACATTTGCCAAAATAATAAATGATTACCATATTTTAAACATAATTATTGACTTTTTAAATGTCTCATTTTATTAACTTAGAAGATAAATTAGGTGTTATATATTTTAAACATATTCAAAATAGCGTTTCATTTTTATTGATTTTTATGATCAATATAGAAACATTTTCAATTATTTTTTTAATATTTTAATTTTATAAAATTTAGAAATACATAAGCCAAAAAAATATTTTAATATAATAAAAAATAGGGTTAAAGACTTCGTAATTTTTTGTTATGGTATTTAATGAAGACAAAATCTTGATTTATATTTTGATCCTAATATTAATATATTACAAATAATAAATTATAAATAAGTATATTTATTAAAATTGGTAAAGTTCGGAGTTGCTTTTGTGTTTTTCTAACACATTAATTGTAATGTTAATTTATTTACACTACAATTTATAGAAAGAGGAGCAAAGCATTAAGTCTATTTAAAGAAAAAAGATGAAAAATTACCGTAGAATTGAAATAATTTTACAATCTCTTAATCGAATTTCTTACATACAAATTCAATAATTCAAATAAACATAAAAATAATTTTAACTCAATATTTCATCAATATGTATACTTTATGTTATCTTGCTTTTTTATTTTCTCAATTAAAATTATAATTTTTAACATATTAACAAAAATATTTGTTTTATTCCATCAAGTTAAAATGTTGGTTGAATATTATTACCATTATATATAGTTGATGTAGTTGGCATTAGTGATAAATAAGTTATCAAAAATAAGTATTAGTGTTTTGATTTAACTTTTAAGTTTTATTTGGTAACGTTTATGTTTATTGTTCTTTATTTTTGTTTTTAATTTTTTTGTAAATTGAAAACAAAAACATGTTTGATAATTATTTTGAATTTTAAAAAAAATATGAACATTTTTTGAAATTTACTAAACTTTTATAAATAAAAAAATGTATTCTCACTAGTTTTATAAACAAATATTCATTCTATCTATTTTTTTCTATCATTTTTGACCCCCCATTCCAGCACCATATCTAGCCATCGCTTCCGATCATCGCATCTGAAAACTACAACCAATCACCTCCGACTACCGCATCTGGCAACTTCCTCTGGCTAACTTTTCATTATATCTTTTTTCATTTATCACCTTCGACAAATACTTTTGGCCACTACATACAACCACCATCGCTATCTCCTGTTATTATCACCAACTTACACATCATTCATCACCTCCAACTATCGCTTTTGAACACTACATTCATCCATAACCTTTAATCATTACTTTTCAAATATTTATGCGTTGAATATGTTTTTTTTTATAAATATAAATAAAAACATATTTTTTTGTTTATTGTAAACGAAAAACAAAAAGATGTAAATGTTTTACCAAATAGGGCCTTAGTTTTTAAATTTTTGTCATTTTTCTTACTAAACAAGCTCTGTTGAGTTTTTAAGTTTTTTGCTGAATAAACCAAGTTGCCAGTAAGGGCCTAAGACTATGATGGTGTGAATTTTTTCCAAGAATGTGGACTGAGCTTATCTCCATTAGTTCAGGGCTTCAGGCCCATATTTGAAAATTGTAATATCAGTTGAGGCCGTACCAATGTAGAAGGTTGCACACTGAGTCTTGGAAGCGTAAATCAAATGGAAAGTGAGAATGTACTCTGCTGGGCTTTCCTGAATAGTAGAAGGCCCACTGTTAAAACCAATTATTTTTAAATTGGGTAAATGTAGCCAACAAAATAGAATACTAGGCCCTAATTAGTAACTTTTACAATTATTTAGTTTTCTTTTTTTTTTTTTAAATAAATAATAAATATTACTTATTCAGTTTTTGAAATTAAAAATACAAGCAAAAAAATATGTTTGAGAAATACTTTTGTAAAAATTTCATTTGAGAGAAGTGAGGATAGTCGGAGGAGAACGGTTGTAGAAGGAGAATTGCTCAAGAGGATTGTTGGAGTGGGAAAAGTATGAGCTGGGGCAGAAGTGTTTATAGGCGACGACGGCTAGAGATTGTTTGACGACGGCAACTATTTGTAGTGAGTTTGGAATGCTCGGAAGTAGGAGAATTGCTAAAAATTAGCCACCAACGATAGAGAACAATGGATTGACATAGGTGAAGTAATCAAATGATGGTCACAGGTGGTAACAATGATGGTGGCGAAGGTAGCGGTCGACGAGTGAAAATTACAATTGGTCTAAGAAAGTGGTGGTTGAAAATGGCAGCATCTAATAAGAGCTAATGGTGATAGAGGTGTTGGGCATGACGAAAAAGGACGTAAATTTTGATACTCCTCAATTGAACCCATATCGTTCTTAGATAGGAAAGAGGCTTATCCCTTGTGCAATTTTTATTGTTTCTTGAATTAAGTCATCCCACATGTCTAAGCATTCCTACGTCTTGTTTCATTTTCCAGATTTTGTTCTTCTTGCACCAATGAATTTTATCAAGTCATTATTCTAAAATTATTAAGAAATATCTACATAAAACATATAAAATTTGGAAATATTGGAACATTCTATCAATTGTTACAAAGCCTTTGATCAAGGGTTAGGGTATGAGAGTTTGCATATATGTCCTTTTTTTATAGATATTTTTGGGTGTCCGACCCAGTTCATGTATAGTTTGATTAATATCTAAAAAACCAATCTCATTTGTGCGGGCCCAATTAAAGCCAAGATAAATGGCCATATGAAGTAAGAGTTGATAGCACTTAGAAGAAGCAAATTCTCAAATTTTAATCACCGAAATTAGCCGTTGAGAGTTTGAATATCTAATTGAAAATGGATTGCTCATGTTATGGTGGTGTTTGGGAACGCTTCTAGCTTCTGATTAGAGCTTCCTGCTCCTATTTTTAGTTATAAGTTACAATCTATTCTAAATATTCATAACTTCTGTTACAACTTTTAACTACTTTTTTTTATTTCAATTACAAATTACAATTTTTACCAAACACTCTTAACTTTTGCTACAAGATACAATTTATAAGTTACTAGCAGTAGCATTCTTAAACACTCCCATATATTTGACATGTAAACAAGAAAATAATCATATCTTCGAACATGAAATTATTAAGTGAAAAGGAAAAAGGAGCTATAATCACAATGGGGAGGCAATTTTGTTTTTTTTTTTTTTTTTTTGCTTTTTTTTTTTTTTTTTTTTTTTGTTTTTTGTAATTAGCAGTTGGAGTATTAGTAAAGGTGGATTGGTGGATTTGGAGTTATAAATTTGTGTATTTGAAGTTATAAAGGTGTGGTCGACGCACATTGTAATGTTTTTTTATTTTTTTCTTGATTCGTGCTTGTTTTACTATCATCTAGCATTGGTTGTATCGGTATTTAAAATAATTTTGAGATGAACGCACAAGAAAAACATTTAGCTTCCTCACGGATAGCTTGCTCGGGTTTTGGTGCATTTCATGCAATAGGCTTATATGGTCGATCCTTATTCAATTTATTTATTTTTATTTATTTATTTTTTTGTTAATCATGCAAAAAAATAGCATTGGTTGATCCTTATTCAATAGCATTGGTTGTATCCTTATTCACTGTTCGTATACCCACATTTAACAGCTTCCATTATTTTTTCTTCACCCCTTCAACCTCATCTAAAGAATCTAAGATATTCTTTATCCATTTTCTCTGTTACTAACTCAGCAGCCTTTGCACCTCCATGCATGCCCGTAAAAAATTCCAAACAAAGCCTACAAACACGATGCAACGGCATATCATTCTCTAATCCTGGTTTTCGATTTATGCGTCTTTCCAACAAAGGAATTGCTTAAGGTGATTTTGTTGCAATGCAATCACTAAATGTTCTCTTTTTTCTGTTGATTGTTTGATTACATGTAGCTATATATTATAGACTATAAATATATACGTATATATAATTAAAAACAAAAAAGAAATGTTCTCTCTTTGCATTTTGTTGTGAAGGGTGATAATGACTGCCATGGAATGCGGATATTGTTTGAAAGCAAAATATATAAATGTACGAATTCAGTAAAAAATCAGACCTTTGGCAATAGCAGTAAGAGTATATTAAAAGAAAAGGTCAATATTTTTTTTATACAGATCGTATAAATACTTAAATATAAAATTATTATTTTAAATATTACAAGCGGTTCAAATATTTAATATTGTGAGATACTCTATGTGGCTTTCAAAGGTTTCTCTTCCTTTCTCTATGTAGATATTTTTTTTTCTCTTTGTGGGTTTACTTGATTTGTTTTCTATTGTAATTTTATGAATTGAAACTAAAATGTTATTAATTTTCTCGAATGTCAATGTAAATTTTATTCTTTCATTTTATTAATTTGAATTTTGTGAGATTTGGATAACCAATCATTTAATACACATATATGATCACATAGCATGATTTGACACTTTGAGGCCTCGTTTACAATAATTATTAATTTATTAATTTTGTGTTGTTTATTTTTATTTTTAGTAAAATTTTTTTTTATTTAGTCAAATTATTATAGTATTTGATTTCTCTCAGAGAGACGAATTAAAAAAATAATTTTTTTAATTAAAATATTAAAAAAATTCAACAAAAATGAAAATAAAGTAATAAGTCAAATTTAATATTTTTATCGATTCAGTAGAGCGCTCATGCCCGAGTAGAGTTTTTGGCTTCCTTTCTTTCATGACTTGTCATTCCTCTGGCTTAAACTGTTTATTTTTGTTTTTAGTAATTTTTTTTTATTTTTTTATCAATTTTTTTTTAACTTTTTATGTTGAACTCATCAAAATGATTTCAAAAAATATAAAAAATAATTAGAATACGAAAAAAACTCATAATAGACGAAAAAAAGAATATCTAAAATTTAACCAAAACAAGCCCAAATTTTTATGATTATACCACTGAAGGAACTAAGGGCACGATTGGCAACTAGCTTAAAATTCAACCTTTTTGCTTTTTTGTATTTTCAGTTAAAAAGTTAAATTGGGTTCAAAATAGATTATTTAGTAACTTAGCTTTTAAACTACATTTTTTTAAGCTGGTTGTTTAGACAAAAAGCTAATATTTTTATTTTTTTATTCAAAATGGACAATTTTAATCTTCTATATATTTGATATTAATAATTATATCTAGTTGGCAGTGCTAGTAAATAAATTATGAATAAGGAGTATTATTATATTTTAAAAGTAGTAGTAATTTAAATAGAATACTCTGAAAATTTATATTTTGATTTGATATTTTAGCATTTTGCTTTTTTGCTTTTTTACCAAATAAGTAATCTTTTTTGCTTTTTTGCGTTTTTAGTAAAAAAGTTAAATTGGGTTCAAAGTAGGTTATTTGGTAATTTAGCTTTTTAATTAGCTTTTTTGAAGTTAGTTGTTTTGATAAAAAGCTAATTTTTTTTATTTTTTGTTCAAAATAGATAATTTTACCATTGTATATATTGGATATTAACAATTATATGTAATTGATAATACTAGTAAATAAGTTATGAATAAGGAGAATTATTGTATTTTAAAAGTGGTAATACTTTAAATAGAATATTTTAAAAATTTGTATTTTGATTTGATATTTTAATTTTTTAGCTTTTTTACTTTTTTACTAAACAAGTAATTTTAATTTTTTTATATTTTTAACCAAACAACCAAAAAAAACTAAATTTCCAACCAGGATGTCAAATTCGTCCAAAATTGCCAACAATAATTTTGGACAATCTTGATAGATCTGGGCAACCTAAGAGGGGGGTGAATTGGGTCTTTTCTAGTTTAACGAAAAATTAAAACCTTTTTAGAAAACTTTTAATATTGCAATATGAAAAGGTATGCAAGAATATAATCAATGCAATAATTAAAAGATGAGGGATAGAGAGAAAGAACCAGACACCAGGGATTTATAGTGGTTCGGCTTTAACCTAGCCTACAT
>JAULJZ010021316.1:0-15701 GCA_032270985.1 Heliamphora pulchella
ATTGAGAAAATTCAAAAATTATATTTATATGTAATAATTATGTCTCCATTGTAATTTTGTTATAAATAACACACCAATCACCCCTTCCATTCTCCATTTTTTGGCTGAGAGAGGTGAGAGACATACTACAAAAATTATCTAAATGTTCTAAGAGAGAAGAAGGAGAGAAGAAGAAAGAAGAAAGAAAAAGGAAGGAGGAAAGGATCAAGAAGGAGCATTGAAGCTAAGTACTATTCTCTTACAACCATTTGAGCATCCAACAAAGTAGGAAACTCCTTCAAAACCTATGATATTCTCCCCTAAGACACCCCTCAATCCATCTCTATAACAAACCCTAAGAAGATAAAACGAAGAATGAGTCAAAAAGGCGTCGTAGGAGTGATTTAGGGACTGTTTATGTATAGGTAAGCTTTGTATGTATTTTCATGTGTGTATCTTTGAGTTTTATGGCCTAACGATGTTCCGGACTTTTGGTTTATGTGATTTTACAACATGCATGCAAAGAAAACATGTCAAAAATCTACATAACATAAGCTAAGCAAGCAAAACCCTAAGTAGCCTGATTTTCTGGACTTACCCACTTTCTGCCATCGACTTTAAAATACCATAACTAAATGTAGAAAAATGTTCTTAAAGTGATGTTTGTGTCCAGATTCATATTTTTGAGTTCTCTTTCATACAAAATTGGTTTGAAGTAATTTCGTTGAGTAGAACTCGAGATATCTCATTATTTTCAAAGAGTGTCAGATCTTGACCACTCTAAGTTGCAGAACTAAAAACTTTAAGTTAGAGCAAAAACAGAGCTTAGATCAAAACATAAAAGTTGTATAGGATACATTTATATTTCTGTTCACCAAAAATGAGCCAAAAATATAAAGTCTTGATGGGTCAAAACACTTCTCAAAGTCTCTGTTAAGGTTCAGTGACTGACAGACCTCTCTGTCACACCTTTTTGTGAGACTTAAAACCTAATTTTTTTGAAGCCAAATACATAAGTGGTAAACATGAACTTTGTAGCTAACATATTAAACTAGTTACTGAGCATATATCAGCCCAAAATACCCTCGAATGATGCACCAAATATTTTAAACATTCTCTGTTAAAAACACACTCTGAAAACCCTTTTTAGGCTGATTGAACCCTTTTATAGATTGACCAAAATCAATGTTTTCCAAATAACTTGCCCTAGCTCAAAACATTAAATTTGTATGGGACACCTTAAACTAGAACCCCACCAGAAATCAGAGCCATATCCCGTGAATTGATGCCCCAAAATAGTGGCCAACAGAGGCTCAATTCTTATGTATTTCTCTGTAAATTGCTGAACCATTTTTACTAAAATAAAATAAATAACCATTTTACTTTCGGAACTGACATTAGTGATAAACATAAAAATTATAGAAAATATTTTTATCTAATTGTTGTTAAAATTTTAGAAATTAAATCAATGCCTAAGTACCTCAAAACGCTGTCGTAACTTTAAAACTAGCAATTAAACTTGTACTTAAAATTGGCTAAGTGTTCAAATGGTGTGTTACTTATGAGACTTGCGTATGTGAATTTTATATGAAATTTGTGAGTAACTAGTGTATGAAAATAATGCTTTTGATGAAATGAATTCATACCAATGATTCGTCTCTATGTCGCTTAAATTGTGGTTATGCTTCGCATTATTGTACTTGATGCTTTGACAAGTTGTGCTATGTGCCCTACCATGTTTATGCGCCATGCCATGATTAATTGTACACGGGAAGCCCGATTTTGGTAATTTAGACTTTGGGTTGGCGCCAAAGGATCATTCTTGTACTTAAGGTGGATTTTGTGCGCAAGTAATTTGGCTAGAGAACTTGGAATAAGGATGGACGGGTTGTAATAAAGATGAAACTAGCTTCCCCATGCCGTTGCCATTGAGTAAAATGGCTAAGGCATGAAACCAAGGCGAGCGTTTACCTTTCGCAACGAGCAAGAAGATGTTTAGCGGTCAAATTCCCATCAAGTCTACTCTGTAATTCCCGGCTTGGAATTCATGATACTGTTCTGGAAGTGCTTAGGATTGGGTATTCGCATTGCATTCATCTGCATCACGCACTCACATTTCGGTTCTTATATGTGCTCATCCTGTTGAAAATGATAATTTGCCTATATCTTTGTTCCCTTAACTTTGCATTGGGTGTTATACGATATGTATTGTAGAATATCTTGTCATGAATTTGTTAGACGGTTTAGGGAATTTGCTTCTGGCTCCGGCTCATGGCATTTATGCCACAGGTGAAGTACAAGAACAGTTCGAGGGAGGCGCATTTTTTGAGGGAGGAGACTTTGAAGAAAGGGGAGTGTGGCAAGAGTAGGATAATCCCAACAACGCAGTTTGAAGATGTAGACTATTTACTTTTGATCTTTTGTTCAGTTTTCCACGAACATAATGTAACTTTTGTTAAGCTTTCTGATGACTGTACTTACTAAGTATTTTGAACAATCTCTGAACCGTTAATGATGTAATAGTTACCTTAAGTATTTATGAACATTCTGATAGAATATGTCCCTTATTTATAGTTACATATGTCCTGACATGCCCAGGGAATGGGGTGTCACAGTAAGACTCTGAGTGCATGAACTTTTTGTTGTTCCTTCGTGGCCTTCCTTGGTTATCTTCTCCACTTCTTAGTGGGCAATGTGACATCCTATACCTTGGTTGGTTGCACCTATAACAAGCCTTTGCCGCTACTTACTGTTGTTTCATTATTTTGATCCAAACTTCTATTACTCTGGAATTGGCCCTCCCCTTGGACGTCGGGACATTCTACATTCGTAGGTCTGACAAGTATCATGCCCCTTCCTGTGGTGCCTTCTCTTGTGATTGGTCTACGCTGGCCATTATGTCTTGCAAAATATGGGCTAGGCTCGGAACATCCATTTCATCTCTAGGTCCAATTACTTTCATAGAGCATCCTTAATTTTATCTTCATCCCACCATCTTGTAGAAAGAGAAAAAGAGAATGATCATTAAACTATCGATAAGGTTGGTTCTACATATAAGGTAAAGGCATGCCACACAACACGTTCATTGCCACGAAAATTTTTATCTGAAAAGATCCTATCGTCCTTACTGCAGATTTCATGAGAATCACAAAACTGTTAGCGCATGGCTACTAACTACACTCTTATTAAGGCTAGCGCCTTTGTATAATTCCTAGTTTTAATGGGGTAATTGAGATAGTATCTCTTTTCCTAGACTCCATGCGATTTTCTATATTGGACTTGGGGGTCTCACTTCGTTGGTCAACAAAATTCTCCAACTTGATCTGGTCCTACCTATTAGTCTCTCCAGTTTCTATTCTACACATTGATGACTCGCAGTATTGTTCAAACAAAACTTCATATAGTTGCATGCAAATGTTGGCTTGGTAGCTATTATTGTGGGTGGACTTTGATCAAAGATAGATATCCTTCTTAGCTTCTTTTTAAATTCCATTACGCAGGCTATTAACATGCCTTCATTGGTTTGAATTGTGCAATTGGACTGTCTGTTTATTTGAAGGTGAGATGCGGTACTGAGGTATCTATTCCTAAGGTTGCCTATAAACTCTACTTGAAACATGGCGTGAGACGCGGGCCTCGGTCAAGTACAATAAAGGTAGAGAACTCGCGTAGGTGTTAAATCTCACGGAGGTACTTTCGGCATGAAGTCACTGACGTGTCACGAGGTCTAACTGGTAGGAAGCAAGCAATCTTGGTCGGGTGATCCACTATAACCCCGATGTCGCCGTGTTCTTGAGGCAATTTCAGTAGTCTAGTGACGAAGTCTATAGTCACTTGCTTCCATTTCCACTCCAATTTTTCAAAGGGTTGTAGTGTTCCTCCTTACTTCTGGCATTTAGCCTTAACGTGTTGGTATATAGGGTTTGAGTGTCTCCTACAATGACTGGATCGCTTCTTAGGTGGTTAATCATGAATGTGACCAGAGGTATGGCGGTGGTAATTATCTAGTTATGTAACCTGTTGTGGCTTGGTGATTAAATCTTCATCAGACTCCAAGCGTTCATTGTCGTAGTCAAGATTCTTCGTTCTTAGGCAATGATGGCGGAATCTGAATTCCAACATTTTGATGAGAAATGTAAGCATGAGTACCGATGCGTGTGGACATACCTCCTTCTCTTGCATAGTAAGTCAAATGTTTTAAGGTAGACATTGTCTCTCATCTTTCGTTTTCCTACTGGCAGTATAACTCTTTGCTCCTTAGTTCCTCGGATGGGTGGGTCAACTATGAGCTAGTCTAGAGAAGTTTAAATTCTGTTGTAAGGTGGTGTCATGAGTCTCTTGGTCCAAAGCTATTGTCTACGACTATAGATCGTTGATGGAAGGGTGCTTTTGAATAAAACGTAGTTGGTTGAATGAGTCTTTACTATCCATTTTTGTAGTCGGGGGTCTTAATCTTCAAAACTTATTAAACGCGAATGTTGGCAGACATTCTAAGCCGTAACACCAAGAAAGGGTCTGCTTCGCGATTTGAAAATGTGCTAGAAGGTCCTCGTGAAAATGTTCGTCGTCTGAGTTGTTGGGGCAAACTACTAAGATTCTAAGATTATTTCTATGATTTTAGTCAAAAAATATTCGGGCAGGAAAACTCCAAAACTGGCTCCAGATTAAAACTTTTGATATCGAACTATCAAAATAAAACCCGATAACTACTCCTAAAGTTAGTTTTAGGATTATACCTTTCAAAATTTGTTTGGACGATTTCGATTGCTGCAGCAATTTTTTGTCAACAATCCACCACAGTTTTTGACGTTTAGTCAAATCTTCGACATAAGCCTTCTGTTGTATTACGAATGCTAAACAAGAACAAAGTGTGAGTTTTGATCTGTTATGTTCTTCAAAACCCTCTTGATTAATGTTAGAATTTTCAAATAACGTGGAAACTCTAGCCACCTAATCACTGACTAAATAGTATGAATTATGGTGTCAGGTTTTATAACAGTATATAAATAGGCTATAGCAGGGACTTGTGGAGTAAATAAGATATGGACTTCTAGTATAATTATAAATCCTGTCACAACCCAGAAGTAATTTCATAAAAATATAAATTATAATTCATTCAATTAAAGAATCATAATTGAACACTAACCTTATTCTCAAAACTGTAGTATTCGATCTCATGTTATTAAATGCTTATTTATTCTTCCCATATTAAGATTACAGATACCCGTCGATTAAATTAAATTACGGATAATTATTATTAATTGACTTCTTCAAAAATTTCTTAAGCCTTTCCGCTTAAATTATTTGACTGTCGGGTTATAAAATTCACCTGCATGGTTTAGCTCGTTCAAAACTTATAAATTTTCTTAAGGGGGTAACATCAATCCTGTATTTTCGGGACGTGAATTTCGTAAATAATTAATATTCACCATAAACTTAATATCGCTATCCAACTCATCGTGATTATTGACCTATACAAGATGCACTCTCTATTGAATCAAAACAACAAATATTAAATATACGCAAATAATAATTAATTCGGGATTAAGAGCATAAGCACTCATAATAATCATATGGTGTAAATTAATTTATAAAGTCAGTATAAAATTAAATACCCCAACTTGGTGCTGTTCAATACACACAAAGTATACTAGCGCAATAAGTCAGAACAACTGTCGAGATAATTGCTATTCCCCGTAATTAAGACAGATCTACTAAAATATTGTACTACAGTCGTACCGATGGTTTGTCCAATTCCATTTAAACTGTGATTGAAAACCTATATTCTATAAGAATCGATAATCTGGTCTTCCATGTGTGAACTAAACTCTACACACCAGATTAAATACTAAGTAGAATTAAAGACACCCATGCACAACATTAAACAAATAAAAAATGTATACATTGCTTATTAAGATTTTCATAAAATGAAAAACTAATTTTATTAAGAAATATAATTAAATACTAAAATAAAAACCATGATTTCAAGTATAAGATCCTAACAATCTCCCACTTATACTCAAAATCATGCTGCCAACCATCTGATTCGCATGCCCTCTATAAGACTGCCAAGAGTCTTAGCTGGTAAGCTCTTTGTAAAAAGATCTGTAACGTTGTCTCCTGATACAATCTTAGTCACGCAACATCACCTCTCTGTATAATCTCTCATATCAAGTGATATTGATGCTCGATGTACTTTCCTTTCTTGTGGGCTATTGGTTCTTTCAAGTTAGCAACCGCTCTGCTATTATCACAATAAATAGTAATAGCCAACTGTACTAAAGGCACCACATCTAAATCCAACAGGAAGTTCTTAAGTCAAATGGCCTCCTTGATTGCTTCAAAAGCTACCACGTACTTGGCCTCCATGGTGGAATCAGCAATGCAGGACGACTTGATACTCCTCCAACTTATGGCTCCACCTCTCAAGTTAAACACATATCCCGAGGTAGACTTTCGGGAATTCTTATCTGACTAAAAATTCGAGTTTGTGTACCCCAAAGGTTTTAGACCACCTTCTTGATAAACCAACATATAATCCCTAGTCCTTTTTAAGTACTTGATTATATGTTTTACTGCTCTCTAATACTCCAGCCCCAGATTAGATTAATATCTGCTAACCATGCCAATGGAAAAATAAATGTCAAGTCTAGTGTAAAGCATAATATACATGAGGCTTTCTACTGCCGAAATATAAGGAACCACCTTCATCTTCTCTATCTCATCATGTGTCTTAGGATACTGATCCTTAGATAGAGTGATTTCATGCCTAAAAGAAAAAAATCATTTCTTGGAATCCTGCATACTAAAATGAGTAACGACTATATCAATATAAGTAGCTTGTGATAAGCCCAACATCCTCTATTTTTGATCTCGCACAAGCTTGATCTTAAGGATATGACTAGCTTCTCCCAAGTCTTTCATATCGAACTGGTCGAATAACCGTACATTCACTGAAGATAACACTTCCACATCATTTTTTATGAGCAAGATATCATTCACGTAAATTACTAGAAATACCACAATGCTTCCATCACTCTTCTTGTACACACAGGATCGTCGGGACTGTGATCAAAACCATAAAACTTAATGGCCTGATCAAACTTAGTATTTCAAGACCTAGATGCCTGTTTAAGTCTACAAATGGATCTCTTAAACTTGCATAACATGTGCTTCTGGCCCTTTGCTATGAAATCATCTGGTTGTACTGTATAGATACACTCGTTAAGACTTCCTTTAAGGAAAGCTCTCTTGATGTCCATTTGCCAAATTTTATAATCGAAATGAGCCGCAATGGATAAAAGAATCCAGATAGATTTAAGTATGGCTACCGGCAAAAAGGTCTCCTCAAAATCGATCCCTTCTTTCTGAGTAAACTATTTTGCAAAGAGCCTACCTTTGATGGTTTCCACCTTCCCATCTGCTCCTCTTTTTCTCTTATAGATCCACTTACATTCGATGGGTTTTATACGTTCGGGTGGTTCTATAATTTTTCAGACCTGATTAGAATACAAAAACTCCATCTCTAAATTCATAATCCTTTGCCATAAATCTGCATCTTTATCTTAAAGTGATTCATTGTAATTACAGGGTTCAGTATCCAATTTTTCTAGGATCCTATCAAAAGACTCTCCCAATAACATATATTGATCGACTGACGAACAACCCTCCCATTACGACGAGGCACTTCCTACTTCTGTGTACTAGTAGTAACACGCTATGCTAATTCTGAATCATGTGTACCATTACCCACATGCTCCTCAGGTTGTGAAATCGGCATGTTAATGGTAGCACCCTGATTTGGTTCAGGATTTACATGTGTCCCGATAATTCTTCCACTATAACGATGCAATGGGATATCGATGACACCTCCCCGTGGCACTTCTACTGTACTACTAGTATTTTCTCTAAACTCTTCAAGAATAATTTTACTCTTGAGCTTGTGGTCCATTATATAATTCTCTTCCAAGAATCGGGTATTGGCATTGACAATGATCTTCTGATTCTTAGAAATATAAAATAAATCACCTTTCATTCCCTTGGGATATCCAACAAAAAAATGGACTTCTATTTTTTATTTTAACTTATCCGTGTTCTCTTTCAGCACGTGTGCTAGATACCCCCAAATTCGAATATGTCTTAGACTAGGTTTGCACGCAGTCTACAATTCTGTAGGGGCAGAAGGTACTGACTTAGAAGGTACCAAGTTTAGAATATAAGCTGCTATGTCTAATGGAAATCCCCAAAACAAATCAAGTCTTAATAACTCATCATAAATCTCGCCATCTCCATAAGAGTTCTATTTTTTATTTTTCCTACACCATTCTGCTATGGAGTACCTGGTGCAGTCAACTAGGATGTAATCACCTCCTCTGATAAATAATTTTTAAACTCTCCAAAGAGGTATTTGCCACCACGGTTACACCGAAGTGTCTTGATACATTTTTCTAGACGCTTCTCCGCTTTCGCCATAAATGCTTTGAGTTTCTCAAAGCATTTAGACTTTGGGTGCATCAATTAAATGTTTTCATACCTTAAGTAATCGTCAATAAAGTGATAAAATACTTTAAACCTCCTCTAGCCTAAATAGTCATTGATCCGCATAAGTTAGAGTGAACCAGTTCCAACGATTTTTTAGTTTTATAGCCTTTAGCCGAACACAGCCTCCTAGTCATCTTACCCTCTAAGTAGGATTCATAAACTAGAAGTGCCTCAACTTCTAATGAACTCAAAGGTCAATCGTCAACTAGTCTATTTATCATTTTCAGATTAATATGACCTAGACTTAAGTGCCAAATATGCATTTGGTTCATTAAAGAATGTTGATTTCTCTTAAATGGTGAATTAGATATATTATTCTCATTCAGTTATAGTGTAGGAAAGATAGGAGTAATAACATAAAGATCATCCACTAATGTACTAGAATAGATAAACCGTTTATTATCCTTAATAACCACAGAGTTATTAAAATAAATTAAATATCCGTCTTTAACCAATCTAGAAATATAAATTAAATTCTTTATAATAGAAGGTATACAAAGACAATCTCTCAATATTAAAACTCGATCTCTACTAAAATTGAGAGTGATATCTCCGACTACAACTACTGTCACCCTTGTATTATTACCCATGTACAGATAAATCTTCCCATCACTGTGCAAATAAATCTTTTCATTACTGAGTTGTCAGGTTTTTTGAAACCTTTACAATGAATTACAGACATAATTAGTGGCTCACATATCTACACACCAAGACCGATATATAATACCACTAAATATGTTTCTACAACTAATGAACATAAATTACCATTGTTGTTCTTCTTGCCAAGATAAACTAGACATTGCATTTTTCAGTGCCGTGTCTAGTTGTAGTGAAAACATATACCTTTCGACTTTTTCACACCAGAACATGGCCCACTAATTACTTTGAAAATCGTGTCACCCTGTTTTTGAACATTTTTTTTCTTTTTACCTTTCGGCTTATAGGAAGATCCCTTTTAAAAAATAAATACATTTCTTGGCTTTCTAAGAATATGATTGGCAGTTTAAACTATATCCAGATTTCTTTAACAATCAACATAATTAGGACCCGTAAGTTTGTTTTCTTTGAGTATAGCCACGAGTAGACTAAAAGCCATTTTAATCCTGAGAATCACATAATTATAACCATTAATTATAATACGCAAAAATTTTAAATTTTATTTTAAAATCGGTTCCCTCAACCATTTAAAAAAAATTGCTAGCAGTTTGAAACACCATGAATAACATGCATCGATGGGAAGGACGTCTACTACTCATCATTTGTCTAGGCAGGCTAATTTTTATTAATTTTACTATTTAGGCAATAGACCTTGCCAAGTAAAGTTTCAGTTCAATAAGTACTAGCAGTGGCTCAGATGAAGAGAATACTATTATTTATAGTTAAGTGAAACCATCACTTAATTCCGAATCAATTGCTTCATAATGAACTCTTCATATGGAGAAGTGATTCAAACTAACAATTATCTAAAATTTTTTCTAAAAGAGATCCGTAATGGTGATCCCGTAATTAATTCTGCTCGATGGGGAGGAAGATCCTAATGCCAACATGCAAAATGAATTGCATTACCTACGAACTAGCGATGGAGACCGTGGAATTTATCAGTGAATAAATTGCCTCAGCCACTTATTTTTTAAAATATTTTTTAGGGTTATAAAATATGTTTAATTAAAATAAATTTATAATTTTTGAAAACCACATCTTGCAAAAGATTTCAATTTGTAAACCATTTTTACGTGTTTTTATGTATAACAAATAAAATTTTTAAATGTTATTTATTTAAAAAATAATTTTAAATAAAAAACAAAGAATTTTATTTTATTTTCCGTTACACATATTTCGAAAAAATTAATTTATTAAAATTAAACTTCTTTTAATTAATTCAAAAAATTCGAAATTAACCATCACGTTTTTCTATGATATTCGATTTTTAAAAAAATCATCCTAAATGTGTTTTAATGTAATAAAATAAAATTTCCAAATTTTCTCTTTTAAGAAAAAATTATTTTAATTAAGAAATATTTTGTTTTATTTTTTCATCACAAAAAATTAATTTTGAATTAACCAGAATTAATTAAAACTAAATAGAATAAATAAACAAAAATAAAAGTATCCATGCATTTAAATTAATAAATAAATACATTAAATTTTGATTTTTATGGTCTATCTAAAACTCTTTAATCAAAGTATTATTGTTCATCAAAAAAATTTGCAATCCTGTCATAATTAGAATTATAGTCTTCTGATCATGTCACAACTTTGCAATCAACTAGAAACTTTATAATATTCAACTACTACAAGTCACAGTTCTACTGAAATACAGTCACCACCACCGCGTGATCACGCACCACCACTACCCCACCACGTCGTGCCGCTACGTGCACTGTGCCACCCGCTCGCGCATGCGTGCAGTGCACTTCACGTTGTCGCAGCATGCTTGCTGCGCCTGGACCGGTTGGAATTAAATTGCTTTGTAATTCCATCACCAATGATAATCCCATTCACGTGTATTCCACTTTGCCGCAGCTTCTTGGCCTTTTGGAATTCACCGTTTAGCCATGGATAATAGCTTCTGAGGCATTCCAAGAATGTAACACGTGGCCCAAGAATGATAATTCTTCAAGCATGAATAAAGCAAAAAAAAAAAAAACTCTAAGATGATAACCATACGGTGGAGAATTAATCACCATGGATTCATGAAATGGCATCCCATGGGAATTCCAATTTTTATTAGAATTAAGGATCATGATAATTCCAATGGACCGTTTGGCATGTTGCTTTATTCATGGTTCATGCACCGTTCCTTGCTGTGTTGGATTATGCTTTTCAATAATCCCATGAAGCTTAATTTGGATTACACGTGGATTCAAGGTTCATAATACAAGACTCATGTGGCTAGATCAAACATCCAAACCATGATAATACCATGAATAAAGCTTCGGCAAACACTTTCCAAGGACTCTGCCCGTTGCGCCGCTTGGGATTGCCGCAACTTGTTCTTCAATTGTTCTTCCCATATTTTTTTTTTTACTACAAAAAAAAATACAAAAACAAAAAAACCAAAGAATAATTAGTTTTACATTGATCATATGCCTTCTAAGAGTTAGCAATCAATCTACCACGATCAACTCTCGTGGTTAAAAAAACAATAAAACCATGTACACCGCCAACCCACACCGCCTGGTGCACTGCATGCCTCTTGTGGTCTTGCATCTGTTTGGAAATTAGGAACTCTGCATTACTTTGGTTTTGATTTGTGATTTTTTATTAATTTTTTTTTTACTTTAGGCTCATCCTAATAAAAAAGTAAAAAATTTAAAAATAATAAATTTTACTAAAAATAACAAAAGTCCAAAAAATATAATAATTTGATCAAATATTGACAAGTTTTTTATTAAATATAAATAAAAGTAATTTTAGTATAAATCTTATTATCAACTGATAATAGAGTTTTAATCATATAGCAACTTTTTTCATAATTTTTGTTCCATTCGATAAGTAATACATTTATCTGTTCATAAAACTAAGATATTAGTTAAATAAAAATGTATCACTTCTCATTCACAACAGTTATGATGGCTTGATAAATATATCATTTTAATTTTTCCGTTTATCCAAAACATGAATAATTAACTCTTAAATAGAACAAATTAGACATAATATAATTATTCCAAATTTGATAGGATTAAATTTCTTAAAATAAAAGTTGTGGGACTTAATCTTTTATGAGGTTTAAAAAAATGATTAATCTTTAAATTTTTTTATAAATAAAGTTAATAAACTCTGATTTAGCATCTATAAAAAGTTAACTTTTTTTTAAAGTTAGTTTTTAAGTTAAGACTATTTGGCATTTCTATAAAGTCAACTAATTTTTTTTTCTGAGCAAAAAAGTATATACACTCTAACTTATTTTACGAAATGAAATAAAATAATTATTGACAATTCTTGTTCCACATGAATTGAGCTTTCGAGCTTTTTTTGTATTTAATATGCTTCAAAGAGAAACTATTTAAGCCCGTCAATGTTGTCACTCGTTGAATACCCTATCTAATAAAGTATTGTTAGAAGTGATTTGTAATATTGAGTAACCCAAAAACTCGAAATATTGTATAAAAATTGTCAATAGTTATTTTATTTCATTTCAAAAAATAAGTTAGAGCGTATAGAATGTGTATAAATTTTTTTGCTAAAAAAAAAAATAGTAGATTTCATAGAGATACCAAACAGCCTAACTTAAAAACCAACTACCTTTTTAAATTAAAAAAATTAACTTTTTAAAGATGCCAAATCGGGGTTTATTGACTTTTTTTTTATATTTAATAAAAATTTTGTCAACATTTGATCAAATTATTATATTTTTTAAGCTCTTATCGTTTTTAGTCAAATTTATTATTTTTTTATTTTTTATTTTTTTATTTTTTTTCATTAGAATGAGTCTAAAGTAAAACATAATAATAAAAAATCACAATTTATCAACCAAAACCAAACTAATAGAGAGTTTCTAATTTCCAAGCAGACACAACTCGCATGCGGTGCACCAAGCGGTAAAATTAAAACTCCATTATCAGTTGATAATAAGATTTATGAAAAGTTAATTTTATGAACCGATAAATATATCACTTATCGCATGGGACTAAAATTAAAATTCTACTATCGGTTGATAATAAGATTTAGGGATAATTAAACTTACCTCCCCTAAAGTTTAAGCTTATTATTGGGACCTCCCCTGTGGTCTCTGAAATTATACTAATCTCGCATAAGTTTTAATTTTTAACATCAATTGCACCCAATTGCACCCAACCGTTACATTTTCGAACAAATTTTTATAATCCAATCCGTTCATTACGTAGAACTCGTCAAATTTGTTTAGCATGTGAAAATTTAAATTCATCCGACATCTGTAACTAAGTGATTGAATAATTTTTATTTATTTATTTATTAGAAGATCTTATTCAATCACTTAACTACAGATATCGGATGAATCTAAATTTTCACATTTTAAACAAACTCGACAAGTTCTACGTAATGAACGGAATGGATCATAAAAATTTGTTCGAAAATGTAACAATTGGGTGCAATTGGGTACAATTGATGTTAAAAATTAAATCTTATGGGAGGTTAGTGTAATTTCAGAAACCACATGGGAGGTCCTTGTAATAAGCTTAAATCTCAGGAGAGGTAAATGTAATTATCCCTAAGATTTATACTAAAACTACTCTTATTTATATTTAATAAAAAAATTGTCAATATTTGATCAAATTATTATATTTTTAGACTCTTGTTATTTTTAGTAAAATTTATTATTTTTAAATTTCTTACTTTTTTATTTTTTATTAGGATGAGCCTAAAGTAAAAAAAGTTAATAAAAAATCACAAATCAAAACCAAAGTAATGCAGAGTTCCTAATTTTCAAACAAATACAAGACCACAAGATGCATGCGGTGCACCAGACGGTGTGGGTTGGCGGTGTACATAGCTTTATTGTTAAAAAAATTATTTAATAATCATCATTCAAACCATGAAATTAAATATGCAAAATAAATAATGATCATTAAAAGTCGGGATTAGATTGCCTCCAAAATCGAGTTACCATAATCTAAATCTACCCAACCCATGATAAAATCATATACAAAGATGTCTCTGATATCAATTTTTAGGGCAAACTACTAAGATCCTAAGATTATATTTATTATTTTAGTCAAAAAAATATACGAATGAACAAACGTCTAAATTGGTTTCAGATTAAAATTTTTGATATCAAACAATCAAAATAAAACTTAGTAAATACTCCAAAAGTTAGTTTTAAGAGTATACATTTCGAAATCTTATTAGATGATTTCGGCTGTTGTAACAATTTCAGTAAATGATCTGTCGCAATTTTTTGACTTCTAGTCAAATTTTCAACACAAGCCTCCTGCTGTATTCCTGAATTTTAGACACGAATAAAGTGTAGGTTTCAATTTATCGAAACTTTTTTGATCAGTCTTAGAATTTTCAAATAACGTGAAAACCTTAACCACCTAATCACTGACTGAATAGTATGAATTATGGCATCAGATTTTATAACAACTTATAAACACTACAAGAAAATACACTTTTGGTGACCAAAAATAACTAAAAAAGAAACGCGTCATGCATATAAATAACTCAAAAAGAAAGGGTTCCGGGTCTCACATATCATTCCATTCAAATTTCACTCCTTTCTATGTTAACCTTGTCATTGGTTGTGCTAGTTTCAAGAAATCTTGAATAAATCTCTGGTAATATTCAGTTAATCCTAAAAAATTACGAGCTTCAAAGACGTTTTCGGGTGGTTTCCTTTCCAAAACAGCTTCGACTTTGGCTGGGTCTATGGCTATTCCCTCTTTAGACACTACGTGGCCTAAAAATTTCATTTCATGCAACCAAAACTCGCACTTGCTGGTCTTAGCATAGAGTTATGATTTTCTCAACTTCTACAAGAGAATCCTTAGATGTTGTTCGTGCTCCTCCTCGGTTCTCAAATACCATTAGATGTCGTCTATAAAGACTACTACAAACTGATTGATGTAAGGTTGAAAAAGATGTTAAACTTATCACAAGCAAGTATATCGATGATATCCTTGCGCGTTTTAGCATGCAGGATTCCAAGAAAGGGTTTCTCCCTTTCAGACATGAAATCACTCTATCCAAGGATTAGTGTCCTAAGACACCTGATGAGATAGAGAAGATGAAGGCGGTTCCTTATGTTTCGACAGTAGAAAGCCTTGTGTATGCTATGCTTTGCACTAGACCCGACATCTACTTTGTCGTTGGCATGGTTAGTAGATATCAGTCTAATCCAGCGCATGAGTATTGGACTGCGGTAAAATATATAATCAAGTACTAGAAAAGAACTAAGGATTATATGTTGATTTACCAGGCAGATAGTCTAGTACCTTTGGGTTACACAGACTCAGATTTCCACTTAGACAAAGAGCTTACATCAGGAGACAATCTTGCAGATCCTTTACAAAGAGTTTACCGGCTAAGATTTTTGATAGTTATATAGAGGGCATGAGAGTCAGATGTATGGCAGCTTGGTTTTGAGTATAAGTAGAAGATTGTTAGTGTTGGTATACTAAAAACTATGTTTTTAGTATTTAATTTTATTTTTTAATAAAATTAATTTTTCATTTTATGAGAATCTTTATGAGCAATGTATG
>JAULJZ010021327.1:0-15701 GCA_032270985.1 Heliamphora pulchella
TTTTATGTTCACAGTTTAGATGAAAATGGACATACCATCGGTACGACTGTAGCACAGAGTTTTAGTAGGCCTGTCTTAATTACATGGAACAGATAATAGCGTCGTCTATTGTTCTGACTCTCTGTGTTAGTACGCTTTGCGTGTATTGAACGGGATATTTGGGGTAATTAATTTTATACTAACTATATTAATTAATTCACACTCCAAGGTTATTATGAATAGTGTTTATCATCTTAATCTTGAAATAATTATTGATTTGCATACATTTAATATTCGTTGTTTTGATTCATTTGAGGGTGCGATCTTATCTGGGTCTATATTTCTAGTGAGTTGAATAGTGGTATTATTTATATGACAAATATTAATTATTAACAGAATCCACGTCCCGAATGATCGGAATTGACGATACCCCATTAAGGATGCGTATAAGTTTTGACCGGGCAAAACCCTATAGGTGGATTTGATTATCCGGCGGTCAAATAAGTTGAGCGGAGGCGCTTAAGGAATATCAAGATACCGATAAAATTAAATTATTAGTAATTAAATTTAATTGGCGGGTATCGGGAGTCTTAACAGGGAAAGAAATGATAAGTATTTAATAACAGGATCTCAATGCAAGAAGGTCTTGAGATTATGGATCAGAGTGCAATTATAGTTCTTTAATGGTGTGAATTGTAATTCAGTGTTTTATAAACATAGCAGAAACTGCTGCGTCTTTCCATAATTGCAAAAATCGCTGGTATGTATCTGTGTTCCACTGGGAGTCTTACTCATAATTACTCCCCAAGTCCCTGCTGTAACCCTATATATATGCGGGTAGGCTGAACCAGTTTGAGATCATCTCATATATCATGATATCATATTTTGTCTTTCAAAACGAAAGATATCGGGGTTCTGCCGGTACGAGTTCTCGATAATTCGTAACTCGCACTACGTTCGAGGATCGTATAAGGGAATACGGTAGAAGATCTGACAGGAGCTTCAATTTGGAATCAAAATGTAGTTGAAGAATAGATCGACAAAAGGTATTCATCTAAATTAACTTTGGTTGCATGGGTTTTATTTTGATCGTTCTTCGTCAAAAATTTTATCTGGAGTCCGTTTTGGCGTTTGCCCGTCTAGTTAATTTTTTACCAAAAATCGTTTGTAAAACCAATGATCTTGGCAGTTTTTCTTCTAACAAATTGGTATCAGAGCTGTTTTGTTTTTTGTTTACAGTTATCGGGGGCGGGTAGTTTTAGAACTGCTGCTAACTTTATTTTGCAGGTGTTCTAATCCCGGTTTTATGATTATTATTTATCTTCATGTTTGATTGAATGCGTGGATAATGATCAATTATTTTTTTGTAATCACGAGAGTTGACCGTGATAGATTAATTTTTTTTAGATCGATTGTGAACTCTACGGAGGCATAGGATTAATGAAAAAAGTAATTATTTTTCAGTTTCTAAGCTTTTTTTTAATTTTATGAAATCAAAATAAAATTAAAAAATATTAAGAAGAAACAAGAACACGCGGCGGCGGTGGCGCTTGGGATTTTTAATGACGATCATGGCTATTTTCAAAAATAAAAAACAAAGCAATTCCAGAACACTGTTGTGATTGGCGCCTGGAAAACCGCTGCATTGATTTGGCGTTACTGTGTTGGCGCCGACGCTGCTTTTGTATTGGAGATCACTGCTGCGGCTTGGACTCACACTGCTGTTTGGAAAAACCGATGCTCCTTGGATTGGAAAAACAGCTTTGCGTGCTGCTATTTTTGGGAATTAGGAAATCGCTTTGGCCGCAGCCTGTTTGGAATTGCTGCCTTTCTTCTGCTTGGAAAACAGCGGCTGTTTTTGGATTTTCATGCAACCACTGTGTATTGACAAAAGGAAAACAGCAGCGCTTTGCTGTTTGCTACTTGGAAACCGACGCCACTGCATTGGGATTTGCTGCACTTTTGTTGATTACTTGCTGAGTTGGAAACAAAAACAGTGTTCAACCACAACAGCCCCTTGAATGCCGCTGAAACAGCTGGGACTGTTGAAAAAACGCTGTTGCCGTTTGCTTCCTTGGCGCTGCTGCTGCTGCGTTTTATTTGGAAACTACGGCTTCAAAGATTGGAATTCGGCGCTGTTTGGTTTGGATGAAGCATGTGTTTATCCAATCAAGGAGTTCTGATACAAACGGGATATAAGAAGTTGATTCAGATACAAATTGAATCATTACAGCTTATCTCTTAACAGGAGACTGAACTTTTTAGAGTTTCGATTCGATCATAAAATCGGGATATATTTATCTTGCATTTATTTATTTTATATTAATTGCGTGTATGATAAATATTGGTTTTATTTATCCTGCTAATTTAATTAATTCAAAAATTTGATTTTAATTAAAATATTTTGCAATAAAAAATAAAATTAAGTTTTTTAATTAATTAATTTTAATTAAATGAAAAAATTTTAGATATTTTATTTTTTTACAAAATATTACGTTTAAAGATGATTTTTTTTAAAAATCGAAAATCTTGAACAAATGTGGGAATTAATTTCGGATTTTAAATTAATTAAATAGAAAAATATTTAATCGAAATAAATTATTATTTTTTGAAAAATATAAAATAGAAAATAAAATAAATAAATACATTTAATCACTACCTTAGCTGAAAAATTAAAGGAAAAACTATGCATTTATTAAATTTTATTAGTTACGCATTTAAACACGAAAATATGGTTTGATAAATCAGAATTTTTGGAATCGTGTACACGGGAAGATGTTTGATTCTTTCAGATCGTGTGTTTTTTGAAATTAATAAATTTATTTTAATTAAACGAATTTTTATAACCCTAAAAAATGTTTTAAAATTCTAAGTGGGAGAGGAAATTTATTCACAGATAAATCTCGCGGTCTCTATTACTAGTTTGTAGGCGATGCAATTAAATCATGCGTGTTGGCAGTAAAGCCTTCCTCCCTAATGGACAGATTAATTGCGGTATCACTAGTACAAACCTCCTTTAGGGATAATTCTGGATAATTGTTAGTGTGGATCATTTCTCCAACTGAAGGGTTCATTGCGAAGCGATTGATTTAGAATTAGGTGATGGTTAACACTTAACTATATATAATAGTATCATCTCCAACTGAGTCACTGCTATTATATATTGGATCGAAATTATGTCAGTTATTTAATTTTACTTGGCATGGTCAATTGCCTAGATAGTAAAAGTAAAATGAATTGGCCTGTCTGGTCTTATGAAGGATGGTAGACGTTCTCTCAATGAGGCATGCTATTCTCAAGTTACCAGGCTGTTGGCGAATTAATTTTAAAATGGTAGAGGGAACCAAATTAAAATGAATTTAAAGTTTTTCTCATCATAATTAACGATTTTTTAATTATGTAATTCTCAAAATTAAAATGAATTTCAACCCACTCGCTTCAATACTCAAAGAAAACAAACTAACGGGACTGAATTTTGTTTACTGAAAATGTAACTTGGATACAACTTTAACTACAAATGGTATTCCTTCAATATCAAAAAATGTGTTTGTTTCTGAAAAAGATTCTTCCTTTGGGCCGAAAGGCACGAAGAAGAAAAAAGTTCAGAAACAAGGAGACACAGTTTTCAGGGTAGTTAGTGGGCCACAGACTGGTGTGAAAAAGTCAAAATATAGATGTTTTCACTACAACCAGACCCGACACTAGAAAAGCTATGTCCCATATTTCTCAAAAGGCAGAACAAACAGGATAATTTCTGTTCACTGGTTGTGAAAACATGTTTAGCGGTGTTATCTACCGATACCTGGTGTGTAGATATGGGAGCCACTAATCATGTTAGTAATTCATTGCAGGAGTTTCAGAAAACCCGACAATTTAGTGATGGGGAGATTTACCTGCATATGGGCAATAATACAAAGGTAACAACAGTTGCAGTAGGAGATATCACTCTCAGTTTTGGTCGAGATCATATTTTAATATTGAAAGATTGTCTTTATGTATCTGCCATTAGAAGGAACTTAGTTTCTGTTTCTAGATTGGCTAAAGACGGATATTTGGTTTATTTTAATAACTCTGTGGTTATTAAGTATAATAAACATGTTATATGTTCTGGTACATTGGTGGATAATCTTTATATTATTACTCTAATTTCTCCTACACTGTAACTGACTGAAACGAATAATACATCTACTTCACCATATAAGAGAAAGTTTCCTTCTTTAATGAACTAAACAATTCTTTGGCACTTACGCTTGGGTCATATTAATCTAAAAAGGATAAACAGACTGGTAGCAGATGGACCTTTATGTTCATTGGAAGTGGAGGCACTTCCAGTCTGTGAATCTTACTTAGAGGGTAAGATGACCAAGAGGCCATTTTCGACTAAAGGTTATAGAGCTAAAGAATCGTTGGAACTGGTTCATTCTGATGTGTGTGGTCCTATAACAATTCGGGCTAGAGGTGGCTTTGAATACTTCGTCAGTTTCATTAATGACTACTCAAGGTATGGATACATTTACCTAATACACCGTAACTCTGAATACTTTGAAAAATTCAAAGAATTCAAGGTGGAGGCGGAGAAGCGTCTGGATAAAAGTATCAAATCACTACGATCCGACCGTGGTGAGGAATACCTCTTTGGAGAATTTAAAGACTACTTGTCATCAGAGGGGATTGCATCCCAGTTGACTGCACCTGGCACTTCACAACAGAATAGTGTAGCAGAAAGAAGGAATATGACTCTTATGAGATGGTAAGGTCAATGATGAGTTATTCAGGTTTACCAGACTCATTTTGGGGACTCGCTTTAGAGATAAAGGCTTATATTTTAAACTTGGTACCTTCTAAGTCAGTACTTTCTACTCCCACAAAATTGTAGACCGGGCATAAGCCTAGTGTGAAACACATTCGTATTTGGAGGTGTCCAGCACATGTGCTGAAAAGGAACACAAGTAAGTTGAAACCAAGGACGAAGGTCTGTTACTTTGTGGGGTATCCCAAGGAAACGAAGGGTGGTCTATTTTATAATCCTAAGGATCAGAAGGTCATTGTTAGCACCAATGCTCGATTCTTGAAAGAGGATTATATTATGGATCACAAGTCCAATAGCAAAATTGTTCTAGAAGAACTGAGAGAAAATACCAGTAGAATGGAAGAGGAACCACAAGTCACGATATTCTATTATCTCGTCGTAGTGGGAGGATTATCGGGACATGTGCAAATCAAGAACAGGGTGCTGATGCACAGGGTTCAGATTCTGCACAACCTATTTTTACTAGTACACAGACACAGGTAATGTCTTGTCGTAGTGGGAGGGTGGTTCATCAACCTGATCGGTATATGTTATTGGGAGAGTCGTTTGATAAGATCCCGGCATAACTGGATACCGAGCTCTGTAACTATAATGAAGCACTACAAGACAAAGATGTAGATCTTTGGTAATGGGCTATGAATTCAGAGATGGAATCTATGTATTCCAATCAAGTCTGGAAACTTATAGAACCACCCGAAGGGATAAAACCCATTAGATGCAAGTGGATCTACAAGAGGAAGAGAGGAGTAGAAGGGAAGGTTGAAACCTTCAAAGCTAGGCTTGTTGCTAAAGGGTTCACTCAGAAAGAAGGGATCAACTATGAGGAAACCTTTTCACCAGTAGCCATGCTTAAGTCTATCCAAATTCTCTTATCCATTGCCGCACATTTCGATTACGAAATCTGGCAAATGGACGTCAAGACAGCTTTCCTTAACGGAAGTCTTGACGAGTGTATCTATATGATACAACCAGACGGATTCATTGCAAAGGGCCAAGAACACATGTTGTGTAAGCTTAAGAGATCCATTTATAGATTTAAGCAAGCATTGAGGTCTTGAAACACTCGATTTGATCAAGCTATAAAGTCTTATGATTTCGGTCAAAATCTGGATGAGTCCTGTGTGTACAAGAAGCGTGATGGAAGCGTAGTGATCTTCCTAGTACTTTATGTAGATGATATCTTACTCATCGAAAACGATGTGGGGGTATTATCTGCAGTTAAAGTATGGTTATCTAGATTATTCGATATGAAGGACTTGGAAGAAGCCAGTCACATCCTTGGGATCAAGCTTGTGCGAGATAAAAAACAAAGGATGTTGGGCTTACCACAAGCGAAGTATATCGATGATATCATTACTCGTTTTAGCATGCAGGATTCCAAGAAAGGATTTCTTCCTTTCAGGCATGAAATCACTCTATCTAAGGATCAGTGTTCTAAGACACCTGATAAGATAGAGAAGATGAAGGCAGTTCCTTATGCTTCGACAGTAGGAAGCCTCATGTATGATATACTTTGCACTAGACCTGACATCTGGTTTTCTATTGGCATGGTTAGCAGATATCAGTCTAACCCAAAGCAGGAGCATTAGACTGCGATAAATAATATAATCAAGTACCTAAAAAGAAATAAAATTATATGTTGGTTTACCAGGCAGACAGTCTAGTACCTTTGGGGTACACAAACTCAGATTTCAGTCAGATATAGAGCTTGCAATAGGAGACAACCTTGTAGATCCTTTACAAAGAGCTTACTGGCTAAGACTTTTGATAGTCATGTGGAGGGCATGTGAGTCAGATGTATAGCAGCATGATTTTGAGTATAAGTGGGAGATTGTTAGGGTTAGTATACTGAAAACTATGTTTTTAGTATTTAATTTAATTTTAATAAAATTAATTTTTTATTTTATGAGAATCTTTATGAGCAATGTATGTATATCATTTTTTAATGTTATGCATGGATGTCCAATATTCTGTATAGTATTTAATCTGGTATGTAAAGTACGGCTTGCACACAGAAGAGCAAATTTTAGGTTCTTACAGAATATAAATTTTATGTTCACAGTTTAGATGGAAATGGACATACCATCAGTACGACTGTAGCACAGAGTTTTAGTAGGTCTGTCTTCGTTATGGGAAACAGATAATAGCGTCATCTATTATTCTGACTCTCTTTGTTAGTACACTTTGTGTGTATTGAATGGGATATTTGGGGTAATTAATTTTATACTAACTATATAAATTAATTCACACCCAACGTTATTATGAATAGTACTTATCCTCTTAATCCTGAAATAATTATTAATTTGCATACATTTAATATTCGTTATTTTGATTCATTAGAGGTGCGATCTTATATGAGTCTATATTTTCGGTGAGTTGAATAGCGGTATTATTTATATGGCAAATATTAATTATTGACAAAATTCACATCCCGAATGATCGGGATTGACGATACCCCCTAAAGGATGTTTATAAGTTTTGACCGGGCCAAATTCTGCAGGTGGATTTTATTATCCAGCAGTCAAATAAGTTAAGCGGAATGGTTTAAGGAATATCAAGATGCCGATTAAATTAAATTGTCAGTAATTAAATTTAATTGGCGGGTATCGGGAGACTTAACGTGGAGAGAAATGGTAAGCATTTAGTAACAGGAGCTCAATGCAAGAAGGTCTTGAGATTTTGGGTCAGAGTGCAATTATAGTTCTTTAGTGGTGTGAACTGTAATTCAGTATTTTATGGAAATTGCAGAAACCAGTGCATCTTTCCATAATTGCAGAAACCGCTAGTAGGTATGTGTTCCACTGGAAGTCTTACTCATAATTACTCTCAAGGTCTCTACTGTAGCCCTATATATATGCGGGTAGGCTGAACCAGTTTGAGATCATCTCATATATCATGATATCATATTTTATCTTTCAAGACGAAAGATATCGGGGTTCTGCCAATACGATTTCTCGATAGTTCGTAGCCCTCACTACGTTCGAGGATTGCATAAGAGAATACGGTAGAAGATATGACAAGAGATTCAACTCGGAATCAAAACGTAGTTGAAGAATAGATCGACAAAAGGCATTCATCTAAATTAACTTTGGTTGCATGGATTTTATTTTGATCGTTCTTCGTCAAAAATTTTATCTGGAGCCCGTTTTGTCATTTTCCCATTCAGTTAATTTTTTACCGAAAATCATTTGCAAAAACAATGATCTTGGGAGTTTTGCCTCCAACAGACTTACCAACAACAACTGGTAGAATCTTAGATTAAATCTCTAATCGAGTACTTTACTCCTTCAGAATATGTGTCACCATCTTGCATCCAGCCCCCTGCAATTGGAGCCACGCACTGTGAAATTAAGACCAATATCATTTAGATGCTTCCATCTTTTATGGTCTGAGTAATGACAATCCTTACAATCATATTGATGAATTCTTAGAAATCTGCTAAATGGTCAAAATCAGTAACTTTTCTGATGATGCCCTTAAACTGAAACTGTTCCCGTTCTCCCTCAAAGATAAAGCCAAACACTGGCTTAACTCTTTAGAACCGAACACAATCACTACTTGGGCTAAACTTCAACAGGAATTCCTTAAAAACTATTTTCCTGTAGGTAAGACCAACCAAATTAGACGCGCCATCACGAGTTTTACTCAACTCAATGGCGAGACCTTCTACGAGACTTAGGAATGCCTTAAGGATCTTATTAGAGCATATCCCATAATCAGGTGCCTAAATGGCAACTAGTCCAATGCTTCTGTGACAGGTTGATTCCTCAACATCATCAATTCGTAGACACCTCTTGTGGTGAAACCTTTATGTTGAAAAATGAGAATGAGACTTGGACTCTTTTTGAGAGCTTGAGTGAAAACTTATAGCACCAAGCCTCAGCTTCTCGTATAGATTGATCTATAGTTTCTTCTACCTCGAAATCCCGAGGCATATACGAGGTTTCTCAGACACTCGACCTAGTTGCCACCCTGACACAGACTCTGAGTCAACTTCTATCAAAAGGTTTAGCTGCAGCACCTGCTGCTCCATCCCCCACCTTTATAGGCCCATGTATATTGTGCGCTAGTCCAGCCCACTTTGTATTCGAATGTCCATCTACTGCGCAATACCCTGAGTTTGTGCAAGAACTGGTCAATGCAGCCCAGGGTTTCTCCCGTCCATGTAACGATCCGTTTTCGAGTACCTATAACCTGTGCTAGAAAAACCACCCGAACTTCTCCTGGCAATAACCCAATCAGGGGAACATGCCAGCATCACCCCCGAGACTAGCCTTTCCTCCAGGATATAGTCAGCCAGCCTATCCACCTCTTATCCATCACACCGCACCTCCACCACTGCCTCGAAACAGTGTTTGAGGACAAGGTGTTGAAAGCTTTGGAATAACTTGATACGAGAACTCAGCTATTGAGCTCTCATTCTCAGTCCATTACAAAGCTCGAGACACAGGTAGGCCAACTAGTTGCTGCTATGAGCCGATGAGAGGACAGCAAACTCCCCAGTTAATTAGTAACTAATCCTAAGGGTCAGTTTGCCGTAGAAAGTCATCCAGCTTCTTCCAGTGGCTTCCACGAGCAAGCTCAAGTAGTCATTACCTTGAGGAATGGACGAGAGCTTGAGACTCGCCTCGAGAAGCCTGCACCACCCATAATCCCTAGTAACCCGGAGCTGTCTGATGTCTTCAAGACCGACCCATCTTCCTCATCTCCTACACCATCAGCACAAGCTGACACACCTCTGCTTCCTCCTACAGCATCCTATGAGCCACTGGTGGCTCCTGTTCTGCCTCCATTTGAGCCTCGTGTTCCTTTTCCTATGCACCTTAATAGGCCGCCACCTTTCAAAAAAAGGGAAGCCACACTCAAAGACATGCTTGATCTCTTCAAGCAAGTCAAGAATAATCTCCCAATCTTCGAGGCCATAAAACAAGTTCCTTCTTACGCTAAATTTTTGAAAGATCTTTGAACCCAAAAGCGTAAGTCTAGAACCAGCATTCCAAAGAAAGTTCTTCTCACCAAGCAGGTTAGCGCTGCCATAGGACACGCCACCATCCCTAAGCTCAAAGACCCAGGGACTCCTACCATTTCTTGTGTCATCAGCGATCACTCAATCGACTGTGCCCTACTTTCCTTAGCAACTACTGTTAACCTTCTTCCCTACTTGGTATATGAGCAGCTTGGTTTAGGAGAGCTCAAACCAACACCGGTCATGCTTCAGTTAGCCTACTGGTCCGTTAAAGTACCGCGCAGAGTCATTGAGGACGTAAATGTCAAAGTTGACAAGTTCCTTTTTCCTGTCGACTTTATCGTCCTCGACACCAAGTTCGACCTTCAGCTTAGACACCAGACTACCGTTATCCTTAGCAGACCCTTCTTGGCTACGGCCAATGCTTGTATAAATTTCCATACAGGAGTGATGGATGTCTCCTTCAAAAATATGAAAGTGTTCTTAAACAACTTTCATGCCTCTCAGCAGCCCCCACAGCATTTTAACTATTTTGCAGTCGACGTAATCTATGAGACAACCGAATCAGCACTACCCTTCATATTCGGTGACGACCCGATAGAGGCGTGCTTAGCACACTTTGGAGTTGACACCTTTGATGTCGAGTAGTCCATGAGTGAGGTCACTTCTCTTCTCGAGTCTGCCAGCTATCTTGGCACTCCACCGTGGAGGTCTCGATTTGAGCCCCTATCACCTCTATCCTTCATTGCTGCTATGCCCTCTCTAGATTCACCACCAGACCTTGAGCTAAAGCCACTCCCAGCCTCACTCAAGTACGCATTTCTAGGGCCCAATAGCACCTTTGTCACCATTATTGCTTTCAATTTGACTCCCGACCAAGAGAGTCGACTAGTTGAGGTTTTAAAAGCCCATAGAGGAGCCATAGGGTGGTTAGTCACCGACTTGAAAGAAATTGATCCTTCTGTTTGCATGCTTCGCATTCAGTACGAGGACAATGCAAAATTGACCCGTGAAATGAAATGGAAACTTAACCCAAACATGAAAGAGGTTATGTTAAAGGAGGTCATGATACTATTAGATGCGGATATCATATATCCCATCTCTGACAGTAAGTAGGTGAGCCCAACCCAAGTCGTCCCTAAGAAATTCGGGCTCACTGTTGTGCAAAATGACAAAGGAGAGTTGATGCCCACTCGCACCACGACTGGTTAGTGAGTGTGTATTGACTATCGTAAGTTGAATGCTACCACTAGGAAAGACCACTTCTCGCTGCTCTTCATTGACCAGGTTTTAGAGCATCTAGCAGGTTAAAATTATTTCTACTACCTAGATGGTTACTTCGAATATAACCAGGTGCCCGTTTATCCTGAAAACCAGGAGAAGACCACCTTCACCTGCTCATTCTACACTTTCGCCTATCGGCGTATGCCTTTTGGAATATGTAATACACCCGTAACTTTTCAACGGTGTATGATGGCCATCTTCTCCGATATGGTTGAGAAATTCCTAGAAGTATTCATGTATGACTTCTCCGTGTTTGGGTCCTCATTTAGCGATTGTCTCCAAAATCTGACGAAGTTTCTCAAACGATGCATGGAGATAAATCTTGTACTTAATTGGAAAAAGAGCCATTTCATGGTTCAACAAGGTATTGTGCTGGGGCACATTGTATCAAAAAGGGAAATAAAAATCGACAAAGCCAACGTCGACCTCATTTCAAAACTTCCTCTCCCTGCATCTGTTCAGAGGTTCGTTCTTTCTTAGAGCATGCAGGCTTCTATCGTAGATTCATAAAGAACTTCTCTAAGATCTCCAAACCACTCTGCGATTTTCTTACGAAAGATACACCTTTCATCTTTGACGAGTCCTTCCTTTGAGCTTTTGAGTAGCTCCGAGACTCCTTGTCCACTGCACCCATTAAGTAGTCACCCGATTGGTCACTACCTTTCGAGATCATGTGTGATGCTTCGGATTATGCTGTGGGAGTTGTCTTAGGTCAACGTGTTAACCGTCTCCCTCATGCCATCTACTATGCCAGTAAAACCCTCATTGACGCAGAACTGAATTATATCACTACCAAGAAAGAATTACTGGCCCTAGTCTTCGCGCTTGACAAGTTTAGGTCATACCTCTTAGGCTCAGAAGTCATCATCTACACTAACCATGCTGCCCTTTGATACCTGCTGTCCAAAAAGGACACTAAGCCCCGACTCATTTGATCGATTCTTCTCTTACAAGAATTCAACCTAGAGATCTGAGGTAAAAAGGGAACCGAGGATTTCGTAGCTGACTATCTCTCTTACCTTATAGTTACCCCATCTTGTGACTCCACTCCTTTTCGCAACTCATTTTCGGACGAGCAACTCTTTCTAGTCACCGGCACCCATCTCCCATGGTACGCCAATATTGTTAGCTATTTCGCAGTCAAACGCATCCACTCTCATTGGTCCACTGTCGATAAGAACCGATTTTTCTCCCAAGTTAAATATTATTTTTGGGAAGACCCATAACTCTTCAAATACTGCTTTGACCAGGTAATCCGTAGATGTGTCCCAGAATCCGAGGTAGTAAGCGTTTTGACCTTTTCTCATTCTCTTGCCTATGGAGGACATTTCAGTGGTAAGAAAACTACAGCAAAAGTCCTCTAGTCCGGCTTCTTCTGGCCCACTCTGTTTAAAGATGTCCATAACTTCTGTCAAGCTTGCCTTTGCTGCTAGTAAATTGGCACAATCTCCTCCCGAGACATGATGCCCCTACACCCTATTCTTATTATCGAACTCTTCGACGTTTGGGGCATCGACTTTATGGGACCCTTTCTACCATCACATGGCTACAAATACATCTTAGTAGCGGTAGATTATGTGTCCAAATGGGTCAAAGCTGTGGCAACCAAATCGAATGACCACAAGGTTGTGGTCAAATCCCTTCAGTCTAATATTTTTAGTCGATTTAGTTTTTCATGTGCTATTACCAGTGACGGTGGTACACATTTCCTAAATAAATACTTCTCTACCTTGCTTCATCAATATTTCATCACTCACAAGGTAGCCACTTATTATCATCCTCAGACTGGTGGCCAGCTTGAAGTATCCAATAGGGAAGTTAAAAATATTCTGACTAAGATCGTCCGTCCTGATAGGAAAGATTGGTCTGAGAGGCTGGACGATGCGCTTTGGGCCTATCGCACTGCCTTCAAGACCCCCATAGGTATGTCTTTATATTGTCTCATTTTTGGGAAAGCGTGTCATCTTCCAGTAGAGTTAGAGCGCTGAGCATATTGGGCCATCAAAACTTATAACTTCGATATGAATGATGCTAGTACCCACCGAAAACTTCAGCTCAGCAAGCTCGAAGAAATTCGTAATGAAGCTTACGAGAACTCCTGCACCTACAAAGCTCGAATGAAAGCATTCGACGACAAATATATTCATCAAAAGTCATTTGTGCCAAATCAAAAGGTGTAGTTGTTTAATTCCATGTTACGGCTTTTTTCGGGTAAGCTCCAATCAAGATGGGAAGGCCCCTTTGTGGTGACCCATGTCTACCCTCACGGTGCCTGCCAGCTGCTCAACCCTTACTCGGGTAAGCATCTTCTAGTCAATGGCCAGCATTTGAAACCATACATCGACGTTATCTCTGTCAACCTTGCTATTGAGTCCATCGACCTCGTTGATCCTACACCCCCGACTCAGTAACTGAGCACCACATTTGGCTGAAGACATTAAACATAGCCCTACTAGGAGGAAACCCAGATTTTCTTTAGTAGTAATAGGGGAAGGTATATATATATAAAAAAAAACTCCATCCGGACGGTCTCATTTTGTCCGGATGAAATGGGATCTGTCCCTTCCTGACATGCACGATGCCTCATCTTCTCAAAGCATTAATTGATCTGTTCCTCTGTCTAGACGGACGGATGTACTTGCGTTCGGACAAAATACTAACGGCCATGTCCTTTCAAACCCTAAGCTGACATGTGGCACCTACTTGGTCAACTTCCATCCGGACGCCCTTATTCTGTTCGGATGAAATCAAATCAAGGTGGTATTTTTAGCACCTGCCATTAATACCTTTTGCCTCGTAACTCTTCCCCTTTCTCGCCGATTCAAATTTTTTCTGGACACCCCTTTTTTTGTTTGGACGAAAGTCCTCCAATGCCTTTTGCGTCTAGACACCGTCTGGACAGCGAACCTTCTGGCCTCAGTTTGTCCGGACGCCGTCCGGACAACATACACACCGTCCGGACGCATCTTGTCTGTCCGGATAAAACCCATCGAATTCTATAAATAAGAGGCACTTCTTCTTTTCCCTCCATCTCAAATCCTCACACCTCTTCTCTCGGTTCTCTTTGCCTCTTCACCTCCTTCAACTCTTCGTTTATGGCTTCCTCATCCCGTCGCCTACCAAGAGGGGCCGAGGCTCCGACTATGCCTCCTCCGCTGCACTTTCCACCTAGTGGATAGGCTGAGAGCTCCACATCTTCACCACTTTCCCAGTTGGTGACGAAGAATTTTTGCGGCCCGATAATTATGCCTCCCAAGGCATACGTCTGATGGAGTCCCGCCGTATCATCGACCTCTGTGGTCTCTTTCCGTAGCCCTACTCCCGATTGGTTCAAATCTTCTACCAAAACCTATGGCAGATAGGCGATGACGGGCACAACCGCCACCTTGCCTACTTCTACACCACCATCGACGGTGTCGCCTTTGTTGGAGCGTAAAAAAAATTTGAACCGACGCCGTGACCGTAAAAAATGACGTATGCTTTTTTCATGAAAACTGAGAACTATATTAATCTTAATAGTATAATACCTTTATGAAACTTATCAAAAAGTTTCAAGAAATCCTGAATACGTTGAAGACGACCTTGAAATCTTCTCACGTATATCCCGGACGCACTACGACGATCACGATGTGTGGGCACCGATTCCGATCGAAGTGTTCTTCCTCTTTTTGGTTTCTTCTCACGCACTTATCTTCAGAAAGGCAAAATTAATTGCCAAGAGAGAAGGGGGAGGCTACTAGGAGAGGGGATTAGGGTTTTTTCTTAGCCTCTTAATGATATATCCCATATATATCACTTAAGATATGTATGGCATCTATATCTTCCTACCTCAAAAATAGCAAGAGATATATGTCCATCATAAAAACAAATCCTCATCCCCATATTAGGGCCGGCCACCTAGGGAGTAATCCCTAGGTGTGCCTAATACCAAAATCGCCCTTCAACATTTAATTTAATTCCTGAATATCTCTGGCGGCAAAACCGGCATTCTAATTAAATTAAATAATTATCAAAACCAATAAGAAAAATATCCGTGCTTATAATGGGCTACGTGAGAGATCACGTGAAAGTATAGGACTCGAGCTAACCGTACGAGAAAACTGGATATCCCTAACTCTGTTTCCGAGCTAGATCCTTTCCCGTACGAACCAGAACTTATTCCACTAAAGGTCCTAACTGAACTCCCGGTCCTAACTCAAATTATGTCTTGAGTTTCCAATTATCAAATGCACTAGATTCTTCCCACGTTTAAGGAATGGATTCTCGATAAATAAATTAGATTACTGACAACCGGATTTAATTATCCTCTTCTTTTCGCAACCGTACCGCTTAACCTTTTGATATGTCGGATCCGAAGATCTACTGTACAGGTTTAGCATAATCAAACCTATATGCAAAGCACACGAGGGAAAACTCCTCAACCTGAATCAGACGTGATTTTCGTCAGCTAATTATCAATCATCAGACAAATTATGCCAGTTCTCAACTCATCGGTATTGTTGATCTCATGGAGGAAATCTCAACTATTGACGACTTAAAGTACTGTACATCATCTGAACACAATTAATCAATCACTTCGGGATTGAGAGTTCGTGCAATACATGATAATATAGGATGTGGATCAATTCATATAGTCAGTATAGAATCGATCATCCCGTTGAT
>JAULJZ010021338.1:0-15701 GCA_032270985.1 Heliamphora pulchella
TCACTATATATATATATATATATATATATATATATATATATACACACACCCTACTTAAAGGCCTTAAAAAACTCTCTCTCTCTCTCTCTCTCTCTCTCTATATATATATATATATATATATATATATATACACACACACCCTACTTAAAGGCCTTAAAAAACTCTCTTCTACTTAGTTATTTGAACTTTTTTTTATTGTTTGAGTATTTTTTTTTAAAATTTTCATGACCAAGTAAATTTTAAAAATATATCCGTTTACACTAGTATTAAGAAATATTGCAAAAAATGAAAAAATGTGTAAAAAGTATCCCTAATAGAAGAGTGTGATTGCTTTAATTAATTAGCCAACTCTTTTATTTAGGTGGTGTTTGGCATTACTGAAATTAATAGATTATAGATTGTAGTTTGTAAGAAAAGTTGTAAATGTTCGGTAAAAATTGTAACTTGTAGTTAAAATAGAAAAAAAATGATTATATTTATAATTTATAGTAGAAGTTGTGGGCGTTTGAAAAAAAATTATAACCTATAATTAAAGTTAATAGCAAAAAAAAATTATAAATTACTAACAATAGTTTTGCCAAACATCCTCTTAATCAATTTGATGCGATGAAGTCCATTAGGTGCCACACAGACCATGTAAACATTAATGCAGCATCTTTAATGTTTCCTTAATTCAGCAATCTTCCTCACCCTAACTACAAAGCCTTTCATTATCCTCCAATCATCACTATCAGCTATAGCTCACTCTTCAAGAGCCATTCTATATAAAAGAATTATTAGGCATTTTTGGAGTACCATGTAATATTTTTTGTAAATAAAAATATGAGATACACATTAAGTAGGTCATTTTTATTTTTTACTTACCCAACAAAAATTAGTTAATCTATCGTACATGAAATGTTTATTGTTTATATGATTGGATAATACCTCCACATAAACAATGACTCATAATATTCCAGAAGTACCGAATAATTGTTGTTCATGAACATATATGATTAAACTTTGAAATTGATGAGTCAAGGTCAATACAAAAGGGGCCTGAATCCTGATGAATCAATTAGTTTGGTCCCTTATGTAATGGGGTTAAGATACATTTTATATATATTTGGAAATTATATATTATTTTTTATTGTTTTAAATTATTATTTTATAAGGTATATTATAATTTAATATATTTCAAAATTAATAAGTTTTGTGTATTGTTAGTTATTTTATCAACAAGTAACAAGTTGTTGATTAATAAGAATTTAAGAGGGATTTTATTTTTAAAATTTTTTTTGGTATTATGTGTGAATTAACAGAACTTTGATGCTTTTAATCTTGTTATCTGATTTGTGGATCGCATTAATTTCTATTTGCTTCCCCTTGCTTCCGCTGGTATCAGTGATGCAATCTATATTTGTGAATTACATATTAAAATTTATATTACTTAGAATTATTATTTTATAAAGTATCTTGTAATTTAGTATAGTCTAGTATTAAGCTACTTCAGCAACAAAAACTTGATTTGATTTAATTATTTTCTAATGTTTTAATATTCTTTTCATAGTTTTTCCTATTAGATGTAGTTTGCTTTTATTATAAATAATGAAATGATGTAAATCCTTAGCGTTGTTTGTTTGTCTTGATAAAAACTGAAATGATATAAAAGAGTAAAGGATTATAAAATACTCTTGGATATAAGAAATATTATGTAATAGTTTGCAAAAGAGATAAAATTATATATACTCTAGACCTATATGTGTAGTTTTTTTTCTTCTTACGGTAGGATATAGTATTATTAACAGAACATGAATTAATCTTAATCCTTGGATGAATGATAAAATCATATCCAATGGTAAGGATATAATATCCCAACGGATGTTATATATATTCAAAGTTTATGAAAAAGTAAATATGAGATATAAGAAAAAGTAAGAGACTAAAAAGTATTGAGGCCCACGTATATTTTAAGCCTCTTATATTCAATCAAGAGTTATATCCACTCCTTATATAACCCAAACAAACTGACCCCAAAAAACAATTATTAATTAATAAGATTAAAGAGAGATTTCTTTTTTCTAATTCTTTAGTATTTTGTGTGAATCATCAAAAAAAAAACTTTGATACATTTAATTTTGTTATCCGAGGAAATTATAAAGTTTAGAGAAAGATTCATTACGTATATTTTGTGCGCAAATCAATATGTTCCGAGCGTTGTTCCTATTTAATTTCTTGATTTCTTTTTCAACACGAATTGGCATTTCGATTAGCCTTGTTGTACTTACTCTTTTCAAAGATCACTCATTGAAGCAGCTTTCTTGAACGGTGTTATCGCCGAGAAAAGCATTCTTCAACTTAATTGATATCATCAATCAGGATAAGGATCATTTGAAAGCAACAAAAGAAATCAGGAGGTCCTGGGAGCTTTTAATTTCCTTTATTAGTTGGTATTATAGTTTGCGCTCAATTCTATATAATGGCATGCGTGATAGAAAGTTTGTAATGGTTGATATGTTATTGTTAAAGACGTATATGCATGAGGTGATGCTACACAAGATGCTCAAACAGATGAAGAATATGCATGTTTCCTTGACCACGGTAGTTCAATCTTGCCACCATTTACTAAACTCACACTTCTTGAAAGAAGATACACTTAGTGACTATTCACTTCAAATATTATTTTAAATATCTAATTGTACATTGAAATAAATTATCAATTTTTAGTGAAGAATTATTTATGATTGAAGAAATTTACAAAGAATATGTCATGAAAATATTACAAAAAAATTATCTAACGACACCGGCATTGCAATTTGAAGCGGAGTTTTCAATTCAGGGTAAGAAAAAGAGTGGTTGAATATTATGTTTATTATTTTATTAGACAAAATTGATTCAGAGGATAAAGTAGACACAGACAAACAACGCTTAATAAAATTAATAATTTCAAGTCATGAAAATTCAATGATGATTTTTTTCAATAGGTAGAGAATTATGCATTATATACTTAAGAATTATATAATTAATGCTTAAATTATGTTAGAATTATTATTTTGTAGGTTGTCTTTATAATTAATGGCATAAAATTAATATGTTTCCTATTTTGTGAGTTACTTGGTCAATAAGAATTAAATCTAATTTGTCTTTTGGTGTTTTTTAATTATTTAAAAAAAATCTCTATTATGTTTAGTAAGGTATTACTATAAATAATTATGTAAGATAATTACTGATTAATAAGAAATTCAGATAATCTTCTCTTTGTTGTATTTGTTCTTAGAGAAAAAATCTCTAATTCAAGTAAGCTTCTATATTTAGTTAGTGATTTTCCTGCATAAACGAATTATATACTTTAATTTATGATTTAATAATTTTCCTTTTCTCCTCCCAAAACTGGGAAAAAAGTTAGCCTGCTAATAATTACTTTCTGAATGGTTTTTTTTTAAATCCTAAAACAATCTAAGAATTGTCATCATTTCGTGTAGAAGATATGATTTGGAAAAATGGGAATAATATAAAATAAATTAAAATAAGGGTTTAGTTTGTTATTAGCTTAAAATTAGATTTTTAGCATTGTTATTTTATTTTATTTTTTAAAGTTAATAGTTAAGGATTAACTTTTTATTGTTGCAGGAAGACTTAAAGTCACTTTTGAACTGAATGAATTCTTAACTTATTTAACTATCAACTAAAAAAATTAAAAAACCCAGCTTTAATATCGGATTACCAAACTAACCTTAACTTAAACAATTCCATTCTTAAAAGAAGAAGTTGGGTTTTAGTCTCTAATTCAGGGATTTTTTGTCAATTTGTCAAACTCATAACTGAAATTTTTACTGAACAAGAAGTAGGTTGTGGCCTCCTTACTTCCATTAGACAGGTAGGTGCCTTATAGGTTAATTTAAACCTTTTTCCTGTAAGAAACAGCTTATTTATGAAGGGGGAACATATAAGGGGCGATAAATAAATATGTCATGTGACCAAAATAAATGGGAAGAGTTGGATTTCAGCTACCTCAACCATCTCATCCTCATTGCCATAACAGGATATAAAAATAATTTTTAAATAGATTTTTTTTTTGTAACGTTTGGTGAGAGATCTTATTTTAGGACTTGTTTAGAAATAAATCATGTTTACTTTTTGACTTATCTTATAATATTTCATTTTTAAAATTTATTAATATTTTAAATAATTTTATCTCTAATTAAAGTGTAACAATATATATACATACATATAAATTTATATATGTTGTTTTTTTTTTTTGACTTTCACTTATTGCAGTGTTTCCCATTTGCTAATGTTTTTTTTTTAAATTGTTTTTGACTTTTCTCATTTGATAATATTCTCATAAGATTCTTTATATAGATTTATATATCTTTCTTATTTAATAATGTTTAAATATATATATATATATATATATATATATATGTGTGTGTGTGTGTGTGTGTGTGTGTGTGTGTGTGTGTGCGCACGCGCGTGTTAATTTTATTAATTATTTTGTAAAAATTTTCAATTTATAACATATTAATCGGCACGTAAAAGTATCGTTCAAATCCTTCAAAATATACTATGATACACCTCAATTTTATGTTTAATAAATTGTTTTGTAATATTTTTCATGTCAAAATTAGATATGGTGAAATGAAGGAGAAAATGGTATAAAACGAGAGCAAAAAGATAAGAAGGACAAAAAGAAAATTATCGTAAAAGTTTAGTTCAGATGGATCCAAAGGCATCCGGATGGGAATCTAACAGAAAGAATTTCGTTCAGACAGACATACCCGTGTTCGGACGGAATCGAGGCAAAAAGATTTGCGTTCAGGCGGACTTATTGGGCGTCTGGATGAAAAACCTACTGGAGCAAAAGCATTCGAACGGAACGAAAACCATCCGAATGAAACAAGCAATCACAGTTTGATTAAAACTCTGCAACAAAGGGGCGTGAATATGCTCTATAAATACAAGGCTTGGGGGAACCATTCAATTCAATTCCAAATCTTCTGAAATCTTATCTCACTTTCATCTGGAGACAGCTCTAGAGGCTCGGGAAGTGATAGAGAGTCGAAGATGGAGGCCCGGGATTCCAATCTTCCTCAATTCTTTATGTATTCAAACCACACCATGAGTGGCTAAACTTCTCTCTCCCAGGAGCTGAAGAACCCCTAGTTGGTAGTTTAGAATTAATTTAGAATTCTAGTTCTTTTTAATTCAGATTTAATTCGTTGTATAATTTTAAGATATTGACGTTTAATCACCAAGTTTTTAATTTAAATATCTAGTTTCTATTTTTATTTTTTGTGATTATGAAAATGAGATCATGCAACTGTTATTTTCTATTGTTTTTAATCAAACGTGAGATATTCTTTACTTTTTTTGGATGGGTCGTGCTCTAGACGATCCGTACTATAATCTTAAATAGGATATACCAGATTTGATTAGAACTCATCTTCTTGATAATTCATGTTAAACTTGTAGTTATAACTGGATTAGATTAAAACAATTGAATGATTTTGAATATAAATGAAGCTAAAATATTAGCCCGGGTAGATTCAAACCTTGGGAATATTTCTCTCCCTTCTCAATCTAGTTTTTATTTCGAGTTACTTAATTTTAGAATTTTTAGAATAAATCAAACCAAACTCTTTTAAAAGAAAAATCAAATCAAACGTTTTAATTATTAAATTGTAATTTTGTCTTCTAAATACCCGATGAATGATATCTAGACTTAACCACTATCCCACAGGTTAATAGTTAATTTTAGGAATTAAATATTTATTTTTGGTACAGTACAATAACAAATCAATTTTTGATGCCATTGCCGGGGACTTGAATAGCACGGTTACAATTTATAATATTAGAATTTGTATTTGGCTTTTCTTCCTTATTTTGAGAAACTGTGGCCAAACTATACTTCTCATATTTCAAGTTTTCGAAAGCAAGACAAGATAAACAAATTTCAACACGCAAAAGAAAATAAAAACGAATCAGCACTATCTAAAGCACTATAAGCTTTAATTTGTGAGTTGTTTCTGTTAAAACCAAAAAAAATTGGAGTTAAGGAGCCTGTAGCCCATCCCCAATTTTTATTTTAATTCATACTTTGCATGTTTGGTCACTGGTCGTTGCACACACAGTTAGCACCGTTAGGCAGAATTGAGCTGCTTTCCATTCTTCCCCACACCTGACCCCTCCTTTAACATCCATAAATCCTCCAATGGCAGAAGCTAATCAGGATAACCAACAGATTAAGTCACTAATCGAGTATTACACTCTGGCAGAGTACGTGTCACCGTCCTGCATCCAACCTCCTATGGTTGGAGCATCACATTATGAAATCAAGTCCAACATAATACAAATGCTACCATTTTCCATTGGACTTAGTAATTGGGACCCATATAAGCACGTTGACGAATTCCTAGAATTATGCTCAATTGTTAAAATCAATAATTCTCAGATGAAGCCTTAAAAATAAAATTGTTCCCTTTCTCCCTAAAAGACAAAGCCAAACATTGGCTTAATTCCTTATAAGCGAATATAATAACCACATGGGCCAAATTACAACAGGAATTTCTCAAAAAGTATTTTTTGATAGGCTAAACCAACCAGATTTGACGCGCTATTACCAGTTTTACCCAACTCGATGACGACACCTTTCACGAAACTTAGAAACGCTTTAAGGATGTCATTAGAGCTTGTCCTCAACTCCAGGTGCCAAATGGCAATTAGTCCAATACTTTTATTACGGGTTGACACCTCAACACTATCAATTTATTGATGCCTCTTGCAGTGGTACATTCATGTTGAAAAACGAGAACGAGGAGTGGTTCCTTTTTGAGAGTTTAAGTAAAAACTCCCAACACCAAGTCTCAGCATCTCGTATCGATGGATCCATAGACTCTTCTAGCTCGAAACCCCGACGTATATATAAGGTTACGTAACCTCTTGATCTAATGGCCACGTTAACACAGACTTTGAGTTAGCTCCTATCAAATGGTCAAAATACAACACCATTTGTCTCACCCCTGGCCTTTCAAGGTCCATGTGCATTATGCACTAGCCCGGCTCACTTTGTCACTGATTGCCCCGCTACTGCACAATACCCTGAGTTTGTGTAAGAACAAGCTAATGCGGAACAAAGTTTCTCCCAATCGGGTAATGATCCGTTCTCTAACACCTATAACCCGAGATAGAGGAACCACCATAATTTCTCCTGGCTGCAGTAACCCAATCAGGGTAACATGTAAGTTCCACCTCCTAGAACTGCGTATCTCAACACTTATAATCCTCTAGCCTATGTACCTTATGTTCCACAACCAGCACCTTCGGCCCCTTCTTGAAACTCGACTTTTGAGGATAAAGTTTTAAAGTTCTTATAAGACTTGGATACGAGAACTCAACTATTGAGTTCCCACTCCAAGTCCATTACGAAATTAGAAACCCAAGTTGGGCAGCTAGCAGCTGCATTAAATTGTCGAGAGGACAGCAAACTACCTAGTCAACCTATGACCAATCATAAAGGATTGTTTGCTGTAGAGAGTTAGCCGATTAGCAGTGGTGCGTACCACGAACAGGCATAGGTAGTGATGACCCTTAGAAATGGACGAGAGCTCGAAACTCGTCTTGAGAAGACTATAACACCCATAGTCCCTCAAAACCCAGAGTCGTCTGATGGCTTTAAAACCAATCCTCGTCACTCATCTCCTACACCATCAACATCTGATAACACACCACCAGCCCTTCTACCCATTCTTTCTTGAGAGTTACTAACAACTCCGTCTGCACCTCCACTTGGACTTCGATTTCCATTCCCGACACGCCTCGATAGGCCATCACAATTTAGTAAAAAGGGAGCCTTTATAGATGACATGCTTGAGCTTTTCAAACAAGTCAAGATCAACCTGCCTCTCTTAGATGCCATTAAGAAGGTTATCTCTTACGCTAAGTTCTTAAAATACCTCTCTACCCAAAAGCGTAAGTTGAAAACCAATATTCCAATGAAAGTTTTTCTCACCGAGCAAGTCAGTGCTGTCATGGGACATGACACCATCCCCAAGCTTAAAGACCCAGGGACTCCTACTATCTTATGTGTTATCGACAATCACTCGATCAACTATGTTCTTCTTGACCAAGGAGCTAGTGTCAACCTCATCCATACTTGGTGTACGAATAATTTGGTTTAGGTGAATTTAAACTGACACCGATCACTCTTCTATTAGATGACCGGTCAGTCAAAGTCCCATGAGAAGTCATCGAGGATGTACTCTTTAAAGTCGATAAATTCCTCTTTCCCATCGACTTCATCATCCTAGACATCAAGTTCGACCTAAACCTCCTCCCATACTTGGTGTACAAATAATTTGGTTTAGGTGAATTTAAACCGACATCGATCACTCTTCTGTTAGATGACCAGTCAGTCAAAGTCCCACGAGAAGTCATCGAGGATATACTCTTTAAAGTCGATAAATTTCTCTTTCCTATCGACTTCATCATCCTAGACACCGAGTTTGACCTAAACCTAAAGCGACAAACACATGTTATCCTCGGCCAACTTTTCTTAGCTACAGCCAATGCCTGTATTAATTGTCAAACTGAGGTGGTAGATGTTTCTCTTAGAAACTAGAAGCTGCGCTTAAATATATTCCATGCCTCACAGCATCCATCTCAGCACTCCGACTGCTTTGAAGTTAATTTTAAAGAGGAGGCCACTGAAACAGTACTTCCATTCATCCTAAGTCACAACCCACTAGAGGCATGCTTGGCCCACTTCAAAGCAGACACCTTTGACGTCAAGCAATCCATCGAAGATGTGAATACCATGCTTGAGTTTGCCGGCTATCTTGAAACTCTACTGTAGAAGTCTCAATTTAAGCCCTACTGCCCCTTTTATCGATACCTGTTATGCCCTCATTAGATTCTCCACTAGAACTTGAGCTAAAGCCATTCCTGGCCTCGCTTACGTACGTTTTATTAGGGCCCAATAGCACTCTACCTACTACCATAGCCTCCGACTTGACTCCCGACTAGGAAAGTCAACTCATTTAAGTTTTGAAAGACCATAGAGGAGCCATAGGGTGTGGCCTATAGCTGACCTAAAAGGAATTGATCCTTCTATTTGCATGTACCACATTTACTATGAGGATGATGCTAAATCGACCTAAGAAATGCAGCGGAGACCAATCTTGGCTACACCCTCCGTCTGTATGCCTTTTGGTTTATGCAATGCATTGACGACTTTTCAATGGTGTATGACGACCATCTTCTCTGACATACTCGAAAAATTCTTAGAATTCTTCATGGATGACTTCTCTATCTTTGGACCCTCTTTCGAAGATTGTCTCCAAAACTTGACTAAAGTTTTAAAATGATGCATAGAGACCAATCTTGTGCTTAGTTGAGAGAAGAGTCATTTTATGGTTCAGCAAGGGATAGTCCTAGGCCAGATAGTGTTAAAAGGGGGATAAAAATTGACAAAGCTAAAGTCGACCTCATTTCTAAACTTTCACCCCTAGATCTATTCGTGAGATTTGCTCATTCCTAGAGCATGTCAATTTTTATCGCCATTTCATTAAAGACTTCTTTAAAATCTCTAAACCATTGTGTGACCTCCTTATCAAGGACACACCATTTATCTTTGATGAATCCAAGTTTAGAGCTTTTGATCAACTTAGAGATGCCCTATCGATAACACCCAACATGCAGTCACCGAATTATTCCTTACCTTTTGAAATCATGTGTGACATATCTGACTATGTTGTAGGGGCTATTTTAGGACAATGAGTCAACAAAATCCCACATGCCATCTACTATGCCAGTCTCACTAACGCCCAATTGAACTATATAACTACCGAGAAGGAATTACTAGCAGTAGTTTTTGCTTTTGACAAGTTCATGTCTTACCTCATAGGCTCAAAAGTAGTCGTCTTTATGGACCACGCTACCCTTTGGCACCTCCTATCCAAGAAGGACACCAAGCCTCGGCTTATCTATTGGTCCCTACTCTAGCAAGAGTTCAATCTTGAGATCCACGATAAGAAAATAATCGAGAACTCTATAGATTACCACCTCTCCCACCTCATAGTTGAACCATTTCGTGACTCGGCCCCTTTTCGAGGCTCATTTCTCGACGAGCTACTTTTATTAGTCATCGGCACCCAACTGCCATGGTTTGCCAACATCGTCAACTAACTAGCAATCTGCCAAATCCCGTCTCATTGATCCAAGCAAGACAAGGACCAATTCTTTTCCCAAGTCAGGTTCTACTTGTGGGAAGACCCATAGCTTTTCAAGTCCTATCCTGACCAAGTGACCTGGCGATGTATTCTAGAAAATGAAGTGGCTAGCATCCTATCGTCCTGCCATTCCCTAGCTTGTAGGGCCAGTTCAGTGGCAAGAAAACAACGGCCAAAGTCCTTCAAAGTGGAATTTACTAGTCAGCGATCTTCAAGGATTCCCACGAATTCTGCAGGATCTACCTTCTGTGCCAACAGACTGGCACAATTTCTCCCAATGACATGATGATTTTAAATCCCATTCTAGTAATTGAGCTTTTTGACGTGTAGGGCATCGACTGCATAGGACTTTTTCTATCGTCGCACGGTTATGAGTATATCTCAGTTGCAATGGATTACGTATATAAATGGCTAGAAACTGTGCAACCAAATCGAATGACCATAAACTTGTGGTAAAGTTCCTTCAGTCCAATATCTTTTGCCAATTCGATTTTTCACGCGCCATTATCAACAATGGCAGGACTCACTTTTAGAATATGTACTTCTCTGCGCAACTTTGATGCTATTCAATCACTTACAAGGTAGTCACTCCTTACCATCCACAAACCAGTGGCCAAGTCAAAGTAACCAATTGTGAAGTCAAAATTATTTTGACTAAGACCATCCATCCTGATCCTAAAGATTGGTCTGAAAGGCTTGATGATGCTCTTTGGGCCTATTAGACCACCTTTATGACACCCATTGTCATGTCCCCGTATCGACTAAGGTTTATAGAAAGGGGACGATGTCATGATATGAGAGATATAGAGAGTTAATATGTATGTAAGAGAGAGAGAGAGAGGGTACAAAAGAGGTCAGCCAGGGTTTGTAAACGTGAGTGGTGGTGCCACTGATGTGATGGTCGACGGTTGCTTTGGGGTTGCTGATGATGGCTTTGGGATTGCCGGTGGGGCAATGGGGGTTGGAGATGGGGAAAGAGGGGTCTAGGGTGGGTGCTGAGGGGGCTAAGGAGTAGGGGTTAGGGTGGGAGTGGCATTTTGTTAAAGGTATTATAGGTTTTTTTTTTGTTTTTTCTATTAATAGTGTCACCAGCCAAGGGGTACAATGTGATTTCTAATAATAAAGGGGTAGACAATAATATATGATAGGAATACAAGTGGTCTAAGTGTAATTTACCCAATGTTTAATGAGATTTTGAGTTCGATTCATTCTGACTTCATTAATATTTGTGATTTATGAATGATTGTAAGCATACAAAAAGTGATAGTTCAAACAATAAGCTATTGGTTCGTTGTCGTACCATACCAAAATTAATATTTAAAAACTTTAAACTAATTATTTGGTAGATAGTAGTTGAGTCCAAGTATCATTCTTCAAGGATTAAAAGAGACGAAATCACAATTTTATAATTAAAACTTCCAATCTGATTTTTCTTTCTATAAAGAATTGGTTTTGATTTATTATCCTAAAAATACTGAAATTAAATAAACTTAAAATAAAAGATTTGATTAAGAGGAGAGAAAGATTTTCTAAGGTTTTGAATTCACTCTAGCTAATATTTTAATTTCATTTAGATTCTATTTCATTCAGTCAATTCAATTCAATCTGAATATGACTATAAGACTGATACAAATTAGTAAGAGGAAAAGATCAAATCCAAACCTAGCATATCATATATAAGATTATGGCAAGGATCGTCCGAAGCACGACCCGTCCTATCAAAGCATAAAATACCACATGTTTATATAGGAGCAAGAACAAATAACAGTTGTATGATCTCGTTATTACAATTACAGAATGTAAAAATGAAACTAGATAATCAAATTAAGAATTCATTGATCAAACGTCAACGTCTTAAAATCATACAACGAATTGAATCTAAATTGAAAACAAATAAAAATCTAAACTATTAGTAGAATACCGACTAGGGGTTTATAATCTCTTAGGAAGAAGAAGTTTAGCCGCTCATGTTGCAACTCGAATCCATGAAGAATCGAAGAAGATTAAATTTTCAAGCCTTTGTCTTCAACTTTTCGTCACTTCTCGAGCCTCCGCACTTTCCTTCACATGGTTTCTAGATCAATATCAGAATGGATTTAAAGTTATCCCACGCCACCTATATATATAAGCTCATCCACGTCCCTTAGATTGCAATTTCCAAGTAGGACTCTATTGCCCAGTCCGTCTGGATGCTCTTATTTTCGTTCGGATGGATTTTTTTCAGTTTAATTTCTGTTCAAACACCCATATTTCTATCCTGACGGTCTTATTTTCGTTCGAGTGAATTTCTTTCTGTTTAATTTTCGTCCGAATACTCATATTTTTGTCTGGACATAATTTCGCAGAATCGTAACTACTTTGTTGTTCTAATTTCAATCTAGCATAACTTTTTATCCGAACTTCGAATAGAGTCATTCTAGTATCTAAATTGAAGTCCCATAAGTTTACTTTCTAATGGTTCTACTCACATGTCAAACTTTCTTTTGTAGAAAAAGTTATAACTAAAATGGTGAGAGTACATTAGTTTTCTTCACACATTTTTTGCATGTTTTTAGCTAAATTTCTTTTGAAACATTATTGCTTTCATCATTGAACCTTTTGAACCAAATTCCTCGCATGTTGAGCTATACGTATCAGTTATCACCCTTGGATTTCATGGTGGTAGGTGTTTGGGCCTCGAGATGTAATCGGAATAATGTTGTCTTCATGACCCTTTAGCTTTCACATTGGAATTATTGACCTTTGACAACTTTTGATCTATTTTAAGCTCGATTCTTCACCATCTTGCCACATTTGATACTAATAAAGATACTAATAAAACGTATTAATAAACATAAAATTGAGGCGTAATTTAGTCCAATTCGACATATTAGATTGATGCTTTTACACACTGATCGCAGCCCCCAACTTACACTTGGCGAGTTCTCAAATAAAGCAAAAATAAAGACAATTAAACTAATATAACTAAAATTCACTTTCGTAGGATACACGATTGCACTTAGCATGTATAATAAGCTTTTAAACTCCTAGGATACTCCTAGTAAACAAGTTTTAGTCTCATCAGGATTTCTACAAATGATACCCGCAAACATCAACCACATGCATTTTTGAAAAGTTTAAACCAAGACTATGGTTTTTCTTTCCCTGACAATCAATTTGTATAATTTTCTAGTTACTGCTATCTTTACAAGCAACTTTCCACAGACCAAGATTCAGTGTGTATGAAGACTCAATTACGTGTCTCGTTATCGTGCTTCTGAACATTTAAAGTTTGAATTTCAATCAAAACTATGTCTCAATTTTAATTCTCACTTGATATTCACTTACAATCAAGCACTCAGAAATAGGTTTACATATATGTGCACTCATGGTATGCGGCAGTGGTTATGTTCAACAAATTAAATTTTTTTTTGGAAACTTAAGGCATTAAAAGATGCTGGATTTGAAGAACAACTCTTAATCTCGTGGTTAGAATGCCAGTTGTTAAAAATATATGGAGTACTTTATTTGTCATTTTTAATCAATTATTTTCACACATCAAACCATGTTATTCTTGGGATCAAATAGGTCTTTATTTTTTATTGTAGCGTTAGGTAGAAAAAATATGTATCTAAGTTAGAGTTGAGTGTATATAATGTTCTAGAACAGACTACTTGCTAAACAGCACTCATTTCTCCCTTTGTTTCATTTATTCTTCACATTAACCAATTTCAAAGTCAACCTTTTCTTTTGAACCTCCCTGAATTTCGTATTTTGCCATTTATTCAATTATTGTTTTTTTTACCACTCAATTGCCCATTTTCTTTGCTTTTTTATTTTTTTCATATTGTTTTTTTTTACAATTTTTTTCACCCTTTTTGATTGTAGACTTTATTTTTACCCATACAACCACTAACCTATTCACATGATATTTTTAAATATAATGGAGGAATAAGGAACAACACTTAAAAGGGGGGATTATGGCCAATTGAATAGAATAAATACGAACAGGCACAAATATAGAAATATGGCCTAAAATCATTTTTCAAGTTTGACATAATCCTTTGCATAGTTCGTATTTTTAAAAAATTTCAAATAAATTTTATAATGATGTTATCAACTTTTAGCCAAAATAATTGAATAAAGAGATTAGCTAACGACAAATACACACTGTAAAGAAAGTATCATGCGGGCAAATGTAAAAAAAATTTGTCAAAAAAGAAAAAAAGTGTTAAAAGCTCAATAAGGGTTAAGTTTCTATCTTTTTGTTTTTTAAGTTATTCTTGTTGGAGGCAAAACTGTCAAGATCATTGTTTTTGAAAACGATTAATCAGTAAAAAATTAACTAGACGGGCAAACGCCGAAACGGGTTCCAGATAAAACTTTTGATGAAGAACGATCAAAATAAAACCCATGCAACCAAAGTTAATTTAGATGAATACCTCTTGTAGATCCAATCTTCAACTACGACTTGATTCCAAGTTGAAGCTCCAGTCAAATCTTCTACTGTATTCCCTTACGCGATTCTCGAACGTAGTGTGGGCTACGATCTTCTAAAAACTTGTACAGTCAGAACCCCGATATTTTTTTTAAGTTTTGAAAGATAAAACTAATATATCAATAATAATATAAAAATCAATCTAAACTGGTTCAGCCTACCCGCATGTATATAGGGCTACAACAGGAACCTGAAAAATAATTATGAGTAAGACTTCCAGTGGAACACAGATACCTACGGGCGGTTTCTGCAATTCTGGAAAGATGCAGCGGTTTCTGTAACTTTCATAAAATACTGAATTACAGTTCACACTACTAAAAACTATAATTGCACTCTGACCCATAATCTCAAGACCTTCTTGCATTGAGTTCTTGTTATTAAATGCTTACCATTTCTCCCCACGTTAAGATACCCGATACCCGCCAATTAAATTTAATTACTGATAATTTAATTTAATCGGCATCTTGATATTTCTTAAGCCCTTTCGCTTAATTTATTTAACCACCAGATAACTAAATCCACCTGTAGGGTTTGGCCTGGTCAAAACTTATAAGCATCCTTAAGATGGTATCGCCAATTCTGATCATTCGGGACGTGGATTCCGTCAATAATTAATATTTACCATATAAATAATAAAGCTATCCAACTCACCGGGAATATAAACCCATATAAGATTGCACCCTCTAATGAATCAAAATAACAAATATTAAATATATGTAAATCAATAATTATTTCAGAATTAAGAGGATAAGCATTATTCATAATAACCTTGGGGTGTGAATTAATTTATATAGTCAATAATCAGTACGAAATTAATTATCCCAAATGTCCCGTTCAATACACACAAAGTGTAATGGCACAGAGAGTCGGAACAATAGACGACACTATTATCTGTTCTCCGTAACCAAGACAGGCCTACTAAAACTCTGTGCCACAGTCGTTCCGATGGTATGTCCATTTCCATCTAAACTGTGAACATAAAACTTATATTCTGCAAGAACCTAAAATCTGATCTTCTG
>JAULJZ010021359.1:0-15700 GCA_032270985.1 Heliamphora pulchella
CTACAACACTCTCGGTAGGCGGTGAATCATTTTTAAGGAAACTGCGTTTGCAGGACTCGATTTGCATATTCTGTTCATATTATTTTCTGCAATTTCGTTTCCTGTAATTTCAGTTTATTGTAATTGTTGAAAATTAATAAAGATGTATTTTCTGAATCACCGAGCATGTATATTTTATTGTGGCGTTGGATTTCTCTCAACAGTAACTATGTCCACGAGCTCAAACTTTTACTATAAAGCCTTTGAAGAAAATAATAAAAGAGTTCTACAGTTCAGAGGAGAAAAAAAATATCTCAAAACAACTTAAAACTTGTGGTTGCAAAAAATTCTATGCGACAATTAAAACACCGAGCCGATCAAAAAAAAATTAAAACACCAAACTCGTACAGACTGCTCAAGCGGTATCAAGTGGTCTGTCGAGCGGTCTAAGACTGCTCTCGATTGCTACACATTGCTCGGCGAACTTCACACCGCTCAAGTGGTCTCTCTCCAGCATTAGATTTTCTTTACATCCAACAAGATATATGTTTGTATATTCACATAATAACCTCTTATCTATACATGAAACCTACTATGCTCTGGTTTGGAAGAATAATTTATTAGATTATTTTATTTTACTTATTTATATTTTTTATTTAATGTTTTTATTATTTGATCAAAATGAGAAAATAGTTCTTTTAATTAAAAGAAAAAAATAATTTAGAAAAGACTATAAAAAGAAAAATAAGTTAATAAGATAAATTTCTATTCTTATTTTGTCTTTTATGAATTTTTTGATCTTTTGGTTAACTTTCTTGTACTTTTCTAGCTTGTCTCATTGAGACAAATTTAAAAAATAAAAAAAAATGATAAAAAATAAATACTACTATTTTATTAAAAGTTAGTTTTTTTTTCCTTCTAACAAATTGAATTTATGGTAGTACATGAAATATATATATATATATATATATGAAAAATATTTTCCATTTAATTTTTAATCAAACCGATTGAAAAATATTATTTTTACATTTTTAATCAATTTATGTCGTGGAATGCGAGAAGAAAAGAATCAAACATTAATGCAAACTCAACATAAGATTTTTTACATGAAAAGCCCAATTTGGGTAAAAAAAAAAAACAGGACTAATCTAAATCTAAGTAACCAAGCATTATAAATTGAACAGTTACAAGATACCACTTATAGACTTTGACCGAATCCTCAATGCAAATGTCTTAAATTTGTTTGTTGAATCCACGTACACCATTCTCTACTTGATTACTGCAGCAACGGATTCTCGAAACTGCACAATTATTGAATCCATAATACTTTCACATTAACGGAATCCACCATTAGTAAAACTTAGAACACCTTCTAAGTTTGAGCACGAACAATTTTCAAATATTGGAGACACAAAAAGAGCTTTTGATTATGTTTTGGAGCTTTGAATATTGAAGTTCAAAAGTTTTGGAGCTTTAAATATTAAAGTCCAAAAGTTAATTTTCGTGACTGGCCTATAATCCTATTTATAGACTTGAAAACTAGGTAATCAGTGTTTCAATATAATTGAAATTACTAGGAGTCAGTTCGAGTGGACTTGGGACCACTCGAGTGGTCATGTGGTAGACAATGTTCAGCCATAACTACTCTGGCATGAACCTGCTTAATTAATGTGCACCTTCAACATCTTGTGTTGTACTTCAATCCTCTAATTTTGTTAGGATAGCTATTAACAATTCCAACTCAACTAGGATTAATCCAATAAGAATCCTATACAATCTAGGATTCCTAAAACATTCAAAACTCAATAAGCTTATCCTAATCCAACCATAACTCTCTTAAACAAACTAGAAATTTTACATTAATTAAAAGACCTGAATTACCACATTAATAATGAAATTTAATTTTTACGATCAGATAATTAAATTTTTAATAATATTTTCCTTGACAATTCCAGATAAACACAAAAACTCCTAACTATACCAAACACCATCTTCTTCAAGCAAAAATTTTCATGCAATCATGATTTAAGCAAACACCTTTTTCTTCTTCATCTCCTGGCCAAACAAAAACACAAACCAATTATCAAAATATCAAGTTAATAGAAATAAGAAATCATAAGTAACAAATCAAAATATTAACAATTGATCAAATTATAGTCCCAAACCTAAAAGTCCAATTATAGTCCCAAACAAAAAACATGTCTTCCGCTTTTTGTGTACGGCCTGAAAATGCCGCTAAGAAACATAGTGAAAAATCTTAAAAAGCAATCCCATAAAACCTTTTTTTCTTGAAAAACAATGTTTATAAACTCCCCTTCTTATTTTTTATTTTTTTTAAATTTAACAACATTATAATAAAATAAATTCTTTTAACATTCAAATCAAAAAATATAAATCATTCCATGAATATCAAAATTTTATAAATTTTCAAAACAAAAACGAACTTAAGGTTAATGTCATAAGAAAATTAAAAAAAACTTAGGCAAGAGTTCATACTAGGTTTTTTTATTCAAATTCCAGGTTCAATCCTTATGTGCGATCGATATTCATGAAACATATTTGAATATTCTTAAGAATTTTCATACTTTGAACTCAAACCGGATAATTTTCTAATATATATCTGTTGAAGAAAGTCGGATACTCCCATTCAAAAAGAAGTTCTATTATTCTTTTTTCTTTTTAACGACAACTTTCACACTAATATGAGCTAAAAAGGTAAAGTTTGCATAAGTAGCTATTTACTTAAGCATGGCATTACAATAGCATATACGGCGACTTTCACACTAAAATAAACGAAAAAATAAGGTTCATATAAGTAGCCATTTTCTCAAGCATTATATAGCAATAGCATGTTCTTTATTGAGAGACGAGCAATGGAGAAATAAGTCAGACGGAAGTAGTTGTAGACATCAATATCAACATAGAGATCTTACTACTATAGTCAATCAAAAAGTGTTCTTTAAAAAGATATTGAAAATGGTTTTAAAAAAAATTTTGAACACAAGTTCGAAGATCCATTATTTGAAAAATAATCAAGTAAACTCAAAACTATGAATTTTTTAACTTCTTATTGACAAAAATTAATAAGACAGTTTTTTATTTTGATTTATTTCATAAAAAAAAATTTATCTACTTTCAATTAATCAAGTTTTTCAAATTTTAAAAATCAAAAGAACTACCAAAAAATATTTATATATATATAACCCTCTTTTTTGTTCTCTTTCTTTTAAAAGAGAAATAAACATTATTTCGAGACTCATGTTCCAGTTGGAGTGCTTCTAAAGGCTTTGTCAACAAGTCGATTTTTTTGAAACACTTTGAACTCTATCCCCTATTAGTCTAACTTTTTAACCCATATAGCTAGAGTTTTAGGTAAAGATAACATAGGTTTGTTGCGTTACTGGCCAAAAAAAGCTTTCTGTCAGTTGACCGTTCGAGCACCCATTTGAACCGCTCGAGCGCTCCTTTGGCAGTAAGCTAGATTTTGTAATTTCGATATTATGCGAAGGGTTCTATGTGTCCCAATTTTTCACAATGACAACAAATAAGAACAAATTTTATAAGATTATTTCACTTTGGTAACAATTTTTGAAAAAGATTTCTTGAAGTTTGACCCTTGACTTGAACAGAAATTTTTATATATTTTAACCAGAAATATTTTGGGACATTCATAGCTTTTACAAATTTGATTTTACCTTAATCTCTTGAGACGAAAGAATTTTGAACATACCCAAGTCCGAATTGATCTGACGCTCCTTTTCGCACACAGAGAATTTTTCTAAAGTTAGGGAACCTGCATTCAACTTCTCAAGCGTAACATTAGAAGAATTAAAATCTTTTTGTAAATTTACAACACTCGACTCAAATAACATTTTTGACTCAATATTTTCATGCAAATTTTTCTCAATATCAACAATTGCGTTTTTAAAATTTTGCATGATTCAATTAAGTCATCGCTTTCTTTTTCAACAGTATTCAATTTTTTTTGTTAAAATAACTTTATGAGTTTTTAATTGACTAATTTTAGATAAATTTTCAAACAATTCATGTTTCAAATTTTCTATATCAAATTCAAACAATTTTATTTTTGTTGTCAATTTCAAATTTATTTTAGTCAATTTATGGTTTTAATCATACAATTTCTCATATGCATGCTCAAGAGACTCACTATCTTCATGTTCACTATCAGATTTATTATTATTGCCAATTGACGCACTTTGTGAACTTTCACAATCAAACTTAGGGCCAGTGCATGTGATACATGATCAACAAAATATAATGAAGCAGTAAAAGTAATAAAATTATCATCATCATTATTAGTTTAATCATTATCTGAATTATTTTCAAAAGAACTTTCATCCCATGTGATTTTAAGAAGTTTACCATTTTTTTTTTGGGACATTTATTCGCTATATGGCCATAACCTTGACATACATTCAAAGCACTATATGCCCCGGAATTGATTTTTGAAATTTTTTTTGTCATTATTATAATTAATTTTAAATTTATCATCCCCTTTATTTTCAAGTTTGAAATTTCTATAATTTTTATTTTTAAAAAGCTTTTTACAGTTGTTAACAAAATATTTCAAAATTTCAGCATCAAATTCATCATTGTCCTTAGCCTCGTCAATGTCATCCTGAATCGCTTTTAAAGCCATACTTTTAGATTTTTTAGGTTGACATAGACTAGCTTCATAGGTTTAAAAATTTCCAACCAATTGTTCCACTTGCAAGGCATCAACATCTTTGCCTTCTTCAATATCGGTAAGTTTGGTTGAAATCTCTTGGAGGGTGATCTCAAAATTTTTCTAACAATGTGGGATTTTAAAATTTTTTTTCACTAAGTATAAAGCTAAAATTGACTATGTCACTCAATTTGGCATAAAAATCATTAAAGGTCTCATTATCATCCATTCTTAAAGTTTTAAAATTAGTAGTGAGCCTTTGAAGTGTTAAAATTTTTACAGTTGTAATATCTTCATGAGTGGCTTCAAGGATATCTCATACTTCTTTAACAATTTCACACGTCTAAATTCGTCTAAATTCTTTCGATGTGACACCACTAAAGATGGCAATGATAACCTTGTTATTCCAGTCGATATTTTTAAAATATTTCTTATCCCATTGTTCAGTTAGTTTTAAAATAAAATCATTCACAGACTTGATAGTGGGTCAAGTATAACCATTAACAACTAAAATCCAACTCTTTCATCGATGAATTTTAGAAATACCCGCATCCGAGCTCTCCAATAAGGGTAGTTTCCTTCATCCAAAAGGGGTGGTCTAATGGTTAAGTTTCTTTCGCTCGAAAATTCCATAAATAAGATTTATTAGGACCATTTTTTTTTCAAAAAAAATATTTTATTTAAAAAATATTATAACCCCCTTTTTTATCAAAAACATTTTTCTTAACAAAAATTATAGTTATTTTTGAAAAAAAATAAACCTGCTCTGATATCAATTGAAAAATATTTTTGTTTAATTTTTAATCAAACCAATTGAAAAATATTATTTTTACATTTTTAATCAATCTATGTCAAGGAATGCGAGAAGAAAATAATCAAATAATCATGCAAACTCAACACGAGATTTTTTACGTGAAAAAAATTCAACTTGGGTAAAAAAACCACGGGACTGATCCAAGGGTCTAAGTAACCAAGCACTATAAATCGAACAGTTACATGACACCACTTACAGACTTTAACCTAATATTCAATCCAAACGTTTTAAGCATGCTTGCCGAATCTACGTACACTATTCTCCACTTGATTACCGCAGCAACGAATTCTCGAAGTTTCACAAATATTTAATTCAAAATACTTTCATACCAACAAAATCCACCGTCAATAAAATTTAAAACACCTTCTAAGTTTAAACATGAACAATCTTCAAATATTGGAGACACAAAAAGAACTTTTGATTATGTTTTAGAGCTCTGAATATTGAAGTTCAAAACTTAATTTTCGTGTCTGGCCTATGATTCTATTTATAGGCTTGAAAACTAGGCAATCAGTATTCAATATAATTGAAACTGTTAGGAGTCCGCTCGAGCTTACTTGGGATCACTCGAGCTATCATGTGACAGACAATGTTATGCTAAAATTGCTTTTGCATGAACCTACTTCAATGGCTTGTACCTTCTGCATCTTGTGTTGCACTTCAATCTTCTGACTATATTAAGATAGCTATTAACAATTCCAACTCAACTAAGATTAATCAAATAAGAATCCTATACAATCAAGGATTCCCTAAACAATCAAAACTCAATAAGTTTATCCTAATCCAACCATAACTCTCCTAAACAAACTAGAAGTTTTGCATTAATTAAAAGACCTAAATTGCCACATTAATAAGGAAATTTAATTTATACAATCAAATAATTAAATTCCTAACAATATATATATACATATAAAATTATGAGTTGTTAAAAGATTTTGATTTTGTAACATCCCGAATTTTGTTATTATAGTGATTGAATATAGCGATAGAAATTTTATTAAATATTTCTAGATTTCTTTGAATATATTTTGATAGGATTATAAATAAGATTTGGATAAGATTAAATCAAAGTTAATAATTGCAAAAGATTCGGATAAGATTAAATCAAAACTAATGATTGAAAAAGATTTGAACCATAGTTCTCATTATTATCCTGAGGTTCAAGTAGGCTATAAAAGGCACCTGGTGGCAACATACAAGTACGGGAAAAAAATTAAAAGAAATAGAAAAAGAGGGAGAAACTAAGAACTATGAATTGTGGAATATTGCAGAATGACCATACCTCTTTTATTATATAAGATATTCAAAGGAAAGGTGAAACATATATATTTAGAATACTTGCTTTTATAAATTATTTTGTCTAAAAATAATTAGTTTTTTTTAAAAATATTATTTTGGTTATTAATTATATACTACACCATGAATATCATTATAGTTGTATTATTTATCGAACTAATGTTATTAATAAAGTACAATTTGAACGGTATTTCTCGACCTGGGAAAAAAAAAATAAAGATATCAGGAGGTGAAGTAATAAGGCTGGGGTCACAGCCAGATGGTGATGGGTTGATATCATACCCAAATGATAAACTTAGGGTCGCTCCCTAAAATATTAGCAGGAATCGTTGAATATAAAAAGTATCAGATATTGTTATTAATATTATTATTTATGTGCATAAGATTAATGTTGTCCGAATTTTCTTAAAGTTGGCATATATAAATGTCAAATATCTTGATTTAAGATATTGTGATATTTTCATAATAAAATAGTAATATTGCTATATGTGCACTCATACGAGTCATTGCTTATAACGTTGTTGCTTTAATTTTTCAAGAAAGTGAAGAGAATGGTTGCTAAGTTCTGCCCAATCGAAGGAAAATAAGAAAATAATAACAATTTATCTTTTATTAAGAGAGATCTGTAGTAAAATGATGTAATAATACTAATTAAAATTTATTTATTTTCTTTGACATAATATTTGTGTTATTAAAGATAGTATGTATTTTAGTTATTTTTAACATTTTTTTAATAATAAACTTGGACACAACCATTGTTTATTTAATGATAAAAAAATTAGAGGTCTTTGGTGGGTTTTACTCACTAGCCGATCACGGATGCCATTGGTGAAAAATTGATTGTGAAAAAGTGGTATCAGAGCTTAGGTTTATCGTATCCTAGTTATAAGAGATTGTGTTATATTGTTAATACATCATATCATGAGTAGGGGTCCATGGATTCTCAGAATTTTATAAATTTTTGGGTAAATATAAAAAAAATTAATATATGTGATGATATGTAACTTTTTGGATAGTAGCTATTACTTTAATGAAGACGTGCAAGAAAAAAATGGTTCAAGAGGTTATATGAATTTTCTGTTTTGGTATTATATCTTTTGAGAAGTTTTAGCTGGATATTTTTAGATTGAGATATTTGAAAATCGAATATTTGTTAGGAGTAGTGAAATTCATTTGGCATCAAAATGTTAATTTGTAATACATCTTTGTTAGTAATTGGAAGTTAGATATTTGAGTAATTAATTGGTTTTAATTTTGGATTATAAGAACAGTATGATTGGAAGTTCCAGTTTACATATGCCCAATCGGAGGAAAAGAAAAAAGAAACAATTTATCTTTTAGTTGGAGAGATCTATAGTAAAATGATGTCATAATACTAATTAAAGTTTATTTATTTTTTTGACATAATATTCGTGTTATTAAAGATAGTATGTATTTTATTTATTTTTAACATTTTTTTTAACAATAAACTTGGACACAACTATTGTTTATTTAATGACAAAAAAAATTAGAGGCCTTTGGTGGATTTTACTCACTGACTGATCACGGATGCTATTAATGAAAAATGGGTCGTGACTGATTTTTTTGATATTAATAATGTTATGGTGACTGCATTTAGTAATTATATTTGAGTACCATTTGATTTGATATCTTAGGTGTGGTGCTTATATTATTTTATAAATTCACCATTAATTTTTAATTATTACATGTTAAGATATCAAATCATATAATATTTAAATATAATCACTAAAATATGATTACCATAGCATTATTATTTTGAAATAAAACTAGGTGGTGTTTAACATTACTGAAACTAGTAACTTATAGAATGTAGTTTGTGGTAAAAGTTCTGAGTATTTGGTAAAAATTATTACTTGTAACTAAAATAGTTAAAAAAATAGTTATAAATTATAGCAAAAATTGTGAATGTTTGAAAAATTATAACTTACAGTTAAAATTAGTGGTATGAAACTAAAAATTACTAGCAGTAACTTTGCCAAACACCCCTTAGACGAATTCGAAATCAATTTGACATGCCACATTCTTCTCCTTTGTTGGGATGATCCTCTCCCCTATCCTTCGGTTTTACCTTTTTTCTTCTCCTTTCTGAATTCTTATGTCCTTTTTGTATCTCTAAAACAGATTTATAAGTTTTTTAAACATTAAAAATAAATTGTTCAAATTCACTTGAAATATAATTCACATTGTGTGCAAATTTAATATGAATTATCTATTAAAGGGGGACAAACCCAACTTGGGCCAGCCTACATAAAGCCCACCGAAACCCAATAAGAAGACCCTGTTAATAGGCCAAAAAGACCAAAACATGAATGCTCGCCCACTTATGGCGAGCAATACATGGACAGCTGGACTACAAGTTTAGTACAAATCACACGACTAAGTCAAAATGACGTCAATTGCGTGGCCGAACTTCGAGCATTAATGAGGATAGCTTGGTCAAGCAATTGACAATAAATGCGATTAGATTAAGACTGTAATGCCTTGAATTTTAAATAATAAAAACTCCACCGAAACCAAAATGAAGACAGAATTTTTATTTATAAAATAAATCTCAAAACATGCCATTTTAAATCAAAAAGGTTATCCAAAATATTTTCCATCCAAAAACCTCATTTCGAGACAAAATTGAACTTTTTCACACAGCAGTTGTCCGCTCAAGCGGACCCTCCACTGCTCGAACGGTGAGACGCCCAAGAGATTTTCAAGCCAAAAATCAAAAAAAAAAATCAAGTATAAAAAACACACCTAAAAGCCTTATCTTTGAACAAGGGTTTAAATAACCAAGAAATTTGGGACAAAATGTTCATTTGATAAAGAAATTACTCTTTCAACTCGAAAACGAATCATGGAAAACATTTAACCCAAATCGAAACAAACAAAACTACAACCAACCCAAAGTCTCCCTCAAGATCATAAAACATACATGCATTGATATAATCACTACAAGGCTTACAATGTTCGTTTTCTAAACCCAAAACATTACATATCAAAACATATCCCAAAATAAAAGAAAAGGAAAACTGAGAAAGTCTTTTGCCGCTTCTGGGTCCTCAAAATCATCCCGAGTGATTATGTGTACCTGAAAAAGATTTTCAAATCATATACCATAAGCCGAGGCTCAATAGTAAGCAGACTAGCATAAAATAAAAGCTAAACATGTTAACACAAAATATATAAATATTTTGACTCACACGAGTCTCAAAAACGGTTTTACTTCTCAAAATCACAAGTTTTCATACAAACTCCATAACGCTCAACAGTTTATCAAAACATAAATAACACGTCATCTTTAACAATTTTACACAATCCACAATGATTCACACGCAATTAATGCATCTTCACGGGCTTTCACTGTAGGACTAAAATTTACCCCAACTAATGCATCTTTACGGGTTTTCATCGAGAGACCAATATTTGTCCCAACTAATGCATGGATGAACCAAAAATTGCATGCACACAGCCATGTACAAACATCATATTCACATAACAACGTCATCCACCTAACCATGGAGATCAATGAACGTTAAAATGAGGTTCAACCCTAAGAGTTAGTTCTAAACCTCCAAAATTAGGTTTTTCGCCAACATTTGCATAAATTTTTTTAATTTTCAAAACTCATCTTTTCGAAAACAACTCGACACATACACCCACCAACCTTATAATAAATCATGAAAATGCACAACATACTTTTTGGCTGCCCAAACACGGCTTAAACACAAAGTTTGAGAATTAATGCATTTTTTAAAGGTAAAAACACATAAAACTTTACGTAGCACCCCTTTAAGACAAGATAGTCTAGGATTTTACCTCGGTGAGTTAAAACTCAAAACTTTGAACACCGGCGAGAAACCAAAGTCGCCAAAATGCAATTTCATTCGGATGAACGCAAAGCCCGCGGCAAGGATATCGAGAATCAACTATCCAAACGCCTAGATCCAAACTCGAATCAAGCCAAAAGCTAGAGAGAAGGTAAAGTACTTGAGTGATTTTTCTAGAGAGTGGAGAGGAAGCTTACACAAAAAGCTTTGGCATAAAGCCCAAGGCATGGGCTATCGTATAAATATCTCACGCCAAGCTGTCCACTCGAGCGAACAAAGCTCTGCTCGAGTGGTCCCCTACCAACTCAACTCACGGCCACCAGCCCACTCAAGCGAACAGAGCCCCGCTCAAGCGGTCATCGCTGAGTGAAAATTCGAACAAAAGATGCATAACCAAGCCTACGCATGCATAACATATATAGAAACATAATATTTTATAACGATTATAGCGCTAACCAACACATCAAATAAACATTATGAAAATAAAATGGAACTGAGTCTCACAACTCTCCTCCTTTAAAAGAATTTCACCTCCGAAATTTGCTACAAGGTCACGAAGCAAACAACTCCGGATATTTAGCACGGACTTCGGACTCAAGCTCCCACGTCGATTCCTCGACTCCGTGATAAAGTCATAGAACTTTGACATAAGCAATGGTCCTCCATCTCAACACCTGCTCATTCGTATCCATAATCCTCACATATAGTTCCTCATAAGGAACATCCTCATCCACTCGTAATTCAACCCAATCTAGTACATGTGACGGGTTAAGCTCGTACTTCTGAAGCATGAAGACATGAAATATGTTGTGTGTGGATGACAACTGAGGAGGCAAAGTCAAACTGTATGCCACCTCCCCAATCCTCTCCAGGATTTCAAACGACTCGATAAAATGCGGCGATAACTTCTCGCTATGGCCAAATCTCATCAAAACTCGACGTGACCAGACTTTTAGAAACACCTAGTCCCCTACCCCAAACTCCAAAGGCCACCTCTTTTGATTAGCATAATTCTTCTAACGACTCTGGGCCGTCACTAAACGTTAGCGAATCATAGCAATCTTTTTGTCATCTTTCGCACCAAATTGAGTCACAAAATGGCGATCTCTCCCACATTTTTCCAACACACCGGCAACCTATACGGCCTGCCATACAAGGCCTCAAAAGGCGCCATTCCAATGCTAGACTAATAACTGTTGTTGTACACAAACTCTCATATGGTAAGTGATCCTCCCAAGAACCCTGAAAATCGAGTACACAAGCTCTCAGCATGTCTTTCAAAATCTGTATAATACGCTCAAACTGACCATCAATCTGAGGATGAAAGGCAGTGCTGAAAAGAAAATTCATCCCCAAGGCTACCTGAAGACTCTGCCAAAAGCGCGATATAAAGCATGGGTCTCGGTCGGAAACAATAGATACAAGTACTCCATGTAACTGAACAATCTCACTGACATACAACCTACTCAGCTTTTTCACAGAATCTTTCATGTGAATGGAAAGAAAGTGTGCATACTTTGTTAGCCTATCAACTATAATCCAAACAGCATCACGCCCCTTAGGCGATCTAGGAAATCTAGACACGAACTCCACATTGATGTTTTCCCACTTCCATTTTGATACTGGCAATGACTGTAAAAACTCTGTTTGCCTCTTATATTCTGCCTTCACTTGCTGACAAGTAAGACACTGAGAAACAAACTGAATCACATCCCTCTTTATTTCTTTCTACCAGAACTGACGATACAGATCATGATACATCTTGGTGCCTCGATAAGTCAGTTTAAGGTCATGATAAGGACTGAATAGGCTAGAGATAGTTTTAAGTCGTGTCGGGGAAAGACAAGGTAAAAGGGGTAACTTTTAGGTCGCGTAAAGATCAACAAGTCAGTTTAAGATCATGAAGAGGACTGATGGGTCAGTTTAAGATCATAAAGAGGACTAACGAGTCAGTTTAAGGTCATGAGAATGCCCAATGGGCCAATTTAAGGTCATAAAGAGGACCGACAAGTCAGTTTAAGGTCATGAAAAGATCAAAGGTTCAAATAGGCATTTTAAGGTCGTGCAAGAACCGAAAAGTCAGTTTAAGGTCATGAGGAGGACCGAATAAGCTAGGAACAGTTTTAGATCATGTTAGAGACTAACAAGGTAAAAGGGGCAACTTTAAGGTCGCATGAGGATCGAAGAGTCAGTTTAAGGTTATGAAAAGGACCGATAGATTCAAAGGGACATTTTAAGGTCGTGCAAGGACCGACAAATCAGTTTAAGGTCATGAAGAGGATCGAACTGGGAGAACTGGTGCTCTGGGATAATTGGGAGAACTGGTACCTTTGATCACTGAAGTAGTAGCTGCAGCATCAGGCATGACCGGTGCCTTGGAAGAACTGGGATCTGTAAGGGCGTATACTGTACCCTGTGGTATCCTAATCTGTCCACCATAGTCCTGTACTGTCGACTGTTGCTCTAACTGTGCTGCACTCCCATGTGAGACTTATGCATTTTTTATTCCTCTTAATATATTCAATTTTATCCAGCACAGCAAACATGACTATATATTCAAAGTGCCATCTAATAATATATATGTGCTGATCAATATTATACATTAAATGATACTCATTTTACACCTAGCAAAATATTAATACCAAAGTGATGAATCTTGCATTATGAATCAATACCCTTAGAGCACCACCTAAATTTAGTCAAATTACATATTAATAATTACCCCTAATAGGCTAATAGTACAATTATGGAAGTAAAGTCTAACCAAGTTAACTTATTTTAACATTTGTTACACAGTGATGTGCCAACTTAAACCAATAAATAACACTTTTACTCCCTATTTAAGAGCAACTTGGATAATAATCAAAACTTGCACTTTACTTATAACCAATTGATGCCCATTAAAGTCATAAACACCACCTTTGATTCATGATAAGATCAATTGGGATGTATAAATTAGGCTGATCGAGTACCATAGAATTGGCTCCATTTCATTACTAAGAAAAGGAAAAAAGGAATAAAAATAGTTCTCCTCATATATATTTTTTATTTTTATTTAAATTTTTTACTTTTCAAGTTTTGGCAATGAGAAAATTTTAAAATCTATACTTGAAAATGCTAAAAAATATCTTTTTTGTCATCTTATTTAAACTTTTTTATATTTTGGTCAAAATTATTTATTTTTTTGATTTCTCATGACAAGGAAAATTCTTAAAGTACACGCACTTGAACTAATTTTGAAAATTTTTTTTATTAAAAATGAAAAAAAAATTTATATAAAATAAAGTTAAACCAAACGCACATTAGTGGGTTGGTCTATCTTGATAATTCTAACTATTTATATTATAAATTTTATTAGAAAAACTATTTGTGTAAAAAATTAAATTTCTTGAATATCCATAATTACGCTGTTGGATCATTTTAGTTGTAAAAAAAATATGTCACTTACTTTCAAAATTATACTTATCATTCATTTTCAATCTTCGATCAACTTTTATATATATATATTTCAAGTGATGCTATAATAATTGCATTTGGTTATCACATAATATAACATTTCATTTGTAGTAATCCAATTATCTTATAAACCCAACAATTTATTGCTAAGCACTAAATAAAAAATACCACATCATAATCATATGAAAAGTATCTAAACATAATAATCAAAATATGATCATTATGATGTTATTTTACAAATTTTATAATGGTCCACAAAATCTTCAATAAATTTTATAATTCAAATTATTTAATAATAGGTAAATTGAGGATGGATCCTATTTTAAGAAAATAATTGATTATAAATCATTTTCAAAAGTTATGTATTCTATAAAGTCCCTTTTTAAAATATTCAAGAAAAATGAATTTTTATATCCTTTTTAAGTTTAATTGACATTAAAATTAAAATAGAAAGATTTATAAAAATTCTATTTTATTTAGTGACAGTTACCAATATTCATGGAATCATATCTCATGCTGCTTGTGTTTTGCAAAAAATCTATTTATTAAATGGCACGATTTGATCGTTTTGTTTTTGGCAATAATATTTTATTTAATCCATTTTATGTTATTTTTCGTCATTTTTTATAAAATTGTAGAAAATGATGCACATTAATTAAGTGACCACTTCATTTTTTGTAACATGAAATGATACACATTGTACAATAACACATTAACATAACACGTTAATATTATTTTGGTCAATTCATTTTATATTGTTTTTTATCATGTTTGCTAAAATTGCAAAAAAATATACACATTAATTGAATGATCGCTTCATTTTTGTAATAAAAAATGAAACACATGTGACAATATCAGCTTTAAAAATGATATGCATGAAACAATGTCCTGAAATGTTTTAAGAAAATATTATTGTTTCATGTTTATCATTTTATGAACTCTTAATGTGTATTATTTTAAAAACTAATATTGTTTCATATGCTATTTCATTTGTATCATTTCTAAAAATGTTATTGTTTTATGTGTCATTTCCAAAAATGAGTTAAATTTATGTATACTATTTAATAAAATCTTAATTATATTCTTTTTTTTGCGTTATAAAATGTATACAATGAAATGAAGCAGCTATTTGATTAAATCATAATGTATATTATGTTTTGCATTTTAACAAATATGAAGCGGCCAAGTGGTAGATGACGAAAAATGACAGAAAATAGATCAACAAAAACATTATTATAAAAGCTTCTATGCATTCACCATATTCATGCAATTAAAAAAAGATCAAATTCTGGTAATTGTATGAAGCATCGATAATTAAGAAAACAAAATTTTTAAAGTATTAAATATGATATAAATTATTCTATAAATATCGCTATGCCATTACTAACAACTATAGATGTAAAGATTAAATAACTTTTGAAAAATTTAAAACATAACCTAATAAAATATAAAACTTTTGAAAAGTACATATCCATAAACAGCCCTCTACAACCGAACTTATTCCTAATTTACGATTAAATAAATAACCACAAACACCACAAAATAAAATTAAAAAAATGGTTGTTTCTAACCAAACAAAACTAAACACCCCACCAATCGCATAAATATCCCATTTCTACCTCTTCGATA
>JAULJZ010021370.1:0-15699 GCA_032270985.1 Heliamphora pulchella
GCTACTACTTTAAGAACTTAAAACTAATTTTCCGTTAAAACTAGACAAGTTTGAATGGTAATGGAGACCAATTACAATTATTCGGTTAGTTTACCTATACATTTAAAGTAACACTGTATTGTGCATAAATTCTTAACCCTTTACCAATCAAAATATCTCTCTCTCTCTCTCTATATATCTATGTAATAAAACAAGGTATTTTTTTTAAAAATGTCTTCTCTCTTTTGCACATATATTTTGAAGGATAAATTAGGGATAAATCCCATTTTAAGAAGTTCGTTTGAGATAAGTCCCAATTGACTTTACATTAATTCGATAAGTACTTTTTTTTAATTTAAAATTTAACCCAATTACAACCAATTTTACTCTTTCAACCCGCTGGAAAATATACAAACACTATATGTATTTTGCAAGAATAATATCGAAACAATGCGTACGTTACCATATTCTTCGGAATCATCGAAGATCATGATCTGATCGGCAAGCCTAATTTTGTGTCATTCAAATTTGATTTCAAATGAACTTCGAAGGGAACATTCGGTTCTTCATTTATCATTAAGATTGAAGTTTTAGTCGGATTGTTTGTATTTTAGTCAAAAATCAGTACTGTGAACAGAGCAATTTCGAACAGAGTAATTCCGAACAAAGAACACGAAAGGTGTGTATATTAATCGAAAATTAATTTTTTTGGATGATAACATGTAAACAGTAACGGAGTTCAGTTTTATTGCAAAAAATAAGGATTTAAATAATAAGATACTTGCTTATTATTCTTATATTCACCATGTTTATTTTAAATTTTTAATATTTTTTGAATGATAATCTGTTAAAATAAATTGAGCTCGATTTCATTGCAGAAAATGAGTATTTAAATAGGAAGTAGGTTGCTCATGTTCAGTTTTATTTTCATAAAATGGATGCATCATTTTTTTATGTTTTACAGAAAATGATGATCTATTTGTAAAAAAATAGGATTTAAATTGATAGAAAATGAGGATCATTTTTCTTCGATAGATCAATATACAGTTTTAACAAAACTGAGGATATATTTGTAAGAAATGAGGATTTATAGTATAATATGATTTAATATAACTTCCATCTGTAAGTTTGTGAAATTTTATTACCATCCTGGATTCATGAGGCATTTACAATTCATTTTGTTTAGTTTTTCAGTGTGTAAATGTAATGGTATATGGCAAGATATAAACAGAAAAATGACAACCAGAAAGTGTTGGAATTGATGTCCCCACCAAGTTTACATTTGTATTGTAGAAAATAAGGATTGACATTAATATTGTATGATAATTAATTCTCATTTTCATTGCATGTCAATTGTAACATGAGGATCTATTTGTAAGAAAATGGGGATTTGAAGTGTAATATGGTTTTATGTAATATTCATTTTTAATCAACGAATTGTTATGCTCTTCTCGTTTCTACAGTAATTCTTATTTTTGTGCATTCTAGGAATATGGTAATTATGTTTTATATTATTTTCATGATGAACTAATATTCTTATGTTTTGTTTTGTTGTCAATATGTTCTTACAGATTTGATATTTGTTTGGTTCGGGTATGGAAACTCCTATTATCATGATATGCAAATTTAATGGTGTTATTGCTGGTATGCATATACATCCGAATTGAAACTACGATAAATTAATTCAGTTTATTTATAGTGATATCCTAGTATCCCACATCAAAAAGGGAGAGGGAGTTCATGAGTTATAAAAGAAAAATCTTAGATCTTTACATTCAATAAGGCATTTTTCCATGTGGTAGAAATCCTAGTAGAATTTTGCAATTAAGCGTGTTTGAGCGAGAGCAATGTAAGGATGAGTGACCCCCCTAAAAAGAACAAAACCGTGAGTGCTTTGCCCAAAATGAACAATATCGTTGCTATGTGAAGTGTCGGGGTGTTACATTTGTGGCAAATGAAAAAGTATTTATGGTCGTTCCATACCAATGAAATATTCATTCTCCAGGTACTCGAATTATTTGCTGTATAACGATGATGACATAACATAAATAATGTTTTTGTTAGAAATTTTGGTTCAAATTCTATTTGAGTTGGCATAGACTTTTACTCTATCATGGTATTAAATTTTATCCATAACAACTTGATTTCTTGAAGAGTTCTAAAGAATGTGAATTTGTACAAGTTTGATTAGTTTTGAACTTGATTATCACAAATAGAATTAGACTATGTTGTTTTTTCTCTCCTATAAATATGAATTTAGTCTCAGATTATTTTGTGTACAAGTTGTTTGAGAGATAGAATTTGTGAGAGTTGAGTGATTTGTAATATATTCTCCCTATATTGAATTTTGACACCCGTAGACATAGGCAAATTGTCGAACCACGTAAAATATGTCTCTTTGAACTTGTTTGTGATTATTTTGGATCTTTCTTGCACAATGAGTGGTATCAGAGTTTTGGTTAAAACTTATTTTTTTATTTCTGCCTAGAATTCAAAGTTATCAAAAATTACTTTTAAATATACTAGAAGCTTTGTTTCGTCGAGACAATTCCAACGACCGCGTATGTGCACTTTGGTTATCTAGTTTACCCACCCAGCGCCTCTGCAACCAGCGCCCAAAGGCCGCGTGTCTGCACTTTGCTTCTTCAGTTCAGTTTTAGTTTTTGGAACTGATTTAGATTATTTTTTTGGCACAATTTTGGCTGGTTTAGATTTGTTACTACTATTTTTTATTATTCCGAATTCAACCATGATATTTGATTTGATCAGTTCAGTTTTTAAAAATATGTTTTGCCTTATTAGAATATAAAAATGGTTGATTTAGTCGTTTTCAAATACCGAATATTATTTGTGGTGAAACTTGAGAATTTTGATGGCCGAATCTGCTAAGAGTTTTGTTTGTTGGGTTCGGATTGGTTATTTGTATCTTTGATTTATATTCGAAAGATTATCTATTTGAATTTTTTGAAGAAGTCAAATGTTTGAGAGATTTGTAGTGAATACAGTTTGTTTTGTTCGTATGAAGAAATTTATTTTGTTCATCATGAAGAGTTTAATCTTCAAGTGAAGTTTGTTCTCAGATGAAGTTTATACTCATATGAAGTTTGTCAATAGATAAATTTGGTGTTTGTTATCTAGTTGCATTTGTTGGTGGAGGATATACTGACAGTTTAGATGACAAGATGTGTCATTTGGATCAAGTTTCAATACGGCTTGAACTTGACAAAATTCGACAATTTGAGTAGCCACTCTATCTGGCTCACATTCGATCTGGACATGTTCTGTGCATCTGTTTGATGCTGTTTAATTTTAGAATTTGGTACCTCTGTGCGTATTTAGCGTCTCAAGACGCATTTAGAGGCAGCATCAATCTGTCAATATCTTTGATTTGAACTTGATTAGCACAAATAGGATAAGACTAGGTATCGTTTTTTCTCCTATAAATATGAATTTAGTCTCAATTTATTTTGTGTGCAAGTTGTTTTAGAGACAGAATTTGTGAGAGTTGAGTGATTTGTAATCTCTTCTCCATATATTGAATTTTGACACCCGTGAACGTAGGCAAATTATCGAACCACGTAAAATATGTCTCTTTGAACTTATTTGTAATTATTCTGGGTCTTTCTTGCACAATAGTTTTCCATGCTTTTTTCAAAGGGCATAAAGCAATTCGATGTTGTTATTAATGATTGTAATAAAGTGGGGTGGAGTGTCGTGCCAATGTGAATGGGAATTGCAGTAGCGGTGATGATTCCATAGGTTTGGATGCTATTCAGATGGAATGGAGATTGGAGTACGATAAAAGTATAGAGATTATGTCTTTTTTTTTGTTCATATACAGAGAAAGTATTGTTATCATCACCCTGGACACGAGGCATTATCTCTGTTGGTCAGAAGTTTGAAGGAGGCGCCCGACAGTTTCGTACCGTATTATGTAAGTATGCAATTAAGTGCGGTTTGGATGTTATATATTCGCCAATTGTTGTATATTCTGCGACTAAAGAAATTGTGGACGCCAATTGTTGTATCTTTCGCGACCAAATTTGATGTTGGTCGCCAAAAGTGGTTGCTAAAAGTGTAATTTTTTATAGTGAGCAGTCCATTAGCGAACACAAAGCAGTCCATAATCGTGCACGATGTATACAACCTTGGGGCCTCTACCCCTATCTTGAGCCTCTACTCCTCTAACCACACCGCTGTGGAGCCCGTACGAGACTAGTGCTGGCTTTGATATAATTAATAATGACCAAAGTGGACTACTGACCCAATAATTTAAAAAAAGAACCGAACAACATGGCCTAAAATGTTTAAGTCTAAGTTTTTTTTCCTGATTGAGATGTGAATAGCAGCCCATTAGCGAACAAAAAGCAGTCCATAAGTATGCACAAGATATATAATCTCGGGAACTCTACCCCTCTTCGAAGCCTTTACTCTTTTATCCACACCGCCATGGAGCCCTACATGAGAACTAGGGTTGGTTCTGATACTATTTGTAACGCTCAAAGTGAACCACCGACCTAATAACTTGAATAGAGTTTAACAACACAGCCCAAAAACTTAAGCCCGAGTTATTAGAGTAACGCACAAGTTTCTTTATATATCATACTTAATTTCTATCTCTCATTAATGTGGGATGGGGTATTACAATATCTACCACTCAAAAGCGTGATGCCCTCGTCGCGTGGCCCAAGTTCATCCCCTGATTGGCGACGTGGATAGAGAAGTAGAGGCGCCAGAGAGAGATAGAGGCCCTGAGATTGTATACTTTTGTGCACGCTTATGGGCTGCTTTGTGTTTGCTAATGAGTTGTTATCCACATCCCAACCAGAGGAAGAACTTGGGCTATGAGTGGGGAATATTGTGATATCCCATTCCACATTAGTGGGAGACAGAAATTAAGTTGATATATAAAAAAACTTGTGGGCTACTCTCAAAATTTGAGTTTAAGCTTTTGGGCCGCGTTATTAGGATCTTATTCAAATTATTAAGTCAGTAATTCATTTGAGTTGTTACAATATATGTTTTATGTTACAATATATGTTTTATGTATTAGTGTGTTTTTCTTCTTTCATCATCCGTTGTTCACTACTCTATTATTTTAGAATAGCATTTTTAGATCTGAACATATATGAAGTCAGTGGAAGTAGATGGATACTATTAACACCAGAGTTGAGATTAGACGATTACCCAGGCCTTCAGTAAGTTTTTTTGCAAGAGTTAGGTCTTCGTTACAATTCTATTTCTGTTGACTATATATAGAAGAAGGATGCCGCTGTGCAGGTCATGATGCTCGGTTCTTATTTTTGTTTTTTTTAAGTCTTTTTAGTATGTTTTAATAATGACTTATTGCGTAAAAATTTATGATCTTTCTGTGTAGAGGTTTGGCTTTCCCCTCATATGAGAATTTTGTGTTTTTTTTACGTGGAGACTCTTTTTTCTTTTTTTGAAAAGTTGTCTTGCATTTAATGTATCTTTTTATTCGGCTTTATGTTGAATTTGTAATATATTTAGATTTTTTTACTTTTTCTAAATAAAAAACTGTTTTTAATTTCTTAAGACTACATGATTTATTAAGAACATACATAAACTCGAAATATTTTAACGAAGAATTTTCCCTCGTTAAAAAGAGAAAAGAAGAATTTTTTAAATTATTTTTTCCGTTCATCTTTCTTAATTTCCTCATATTCCGAACAAAGCCCAAAACTAGGGGACTTTTAGCACACACCCCACTTTTTGGGTGTATAGTATGCAATTCACAAATTTACCACAAAGATTCATAATCAAAAAGTCACACAAATTCATTAATTACCAACCACAAAAAATTAACAAATTTGACCCAAAAAATTTATAACAAGAAGTCATATAAGTAATAACCCACAACTTTTAATTTAGCTTTTTAATTATTTTATTTTTTTAACTACAAATATTCATAATTTCAACAATATGCTCTGTTTATTAAAAATCAGAGAAAATTCTACCGTAGAAAATAAGGTAATACTGAACCGGCCGGCCTCCATAAATTTTGAGAACATAAAAAATAATTTCTAAGGTCCCCAAAAGCATCCCACTACCAAGTTCTCATCTTAAAAAAGTGTTAATATTATTTAAACATAATTTTCGTCCATAATTTTAATTTAGAATTATGTGGCCTTTTATAGTCATTTTTATTTGAATTAAAAATGCTTAATATTATTTTTTTACCATAATTAATTTTATAATTATCACTGTCATATTATTCTGAATAAGGTTTCTATATAAAAATTTTGTTTGTAAATTATTTTGCCTAATAAATATGTAGAGGGAGAATAATGACAAAGTTAAAAACTAACCTAACTTCTTCTCAACATCTTTTCCATTGAATGTTATCACTTGGTCATTGTTGATGTGTCCAATTTAAATTTGGAGAGATAGAAAAGATAATTAATGTGCAGTTCACACATTTTTTTTAACAGTTTGGCTTCTCTCCAATTTTGTAAGGGACCGAACTGGTCCAGTTGGACCTTGTTTGAGTTCAAAATAGATATATTTTGATAATTTAAGTAGTTTATTTTATTGTTCTAAGTGCATATGTTATTATTATAAAAAATTAAATTAATCAGATATTGATAACTGTCTTAACAAATCACGTTTGTATTAATAAAAATAATTTATAATTTCTATTATTATTATTCATTTTATTAATACATTTATAATTTGTTAGTCCAGTTTCATCTTTTTTAATCCATCGAAACAAACATGGCTAGGGTATCAATAATTCAATTCGATACAAATAATTACAACATTAATTATTTAGAGCGACAAAAATAAAAGTTGTGAATCACAAATTATATATATATATATTTGTAATTTCAAATTGATTTTTCTAATATGGCAAAAAAAAAAAAAAAATTCAAAAAGTCAACTTTACTTGCTGAGCTGGATCTCACATTCATTTTAGTCCTTTCTGATTCTGACTCTGCATGCCAAACATTTGTGTATTGCATTGCAGGCTGCAGAGAAATTTAAGACAATTATCCTTCTTTTTTCTTTCATTTCATTTTCCCCTTTAATTAAAAGAGACTATGCTCTTAAAGAAGGCATTCAATTATCAAAACCAACCCAAGCATATGCATGCATATTTAATTATGATTTTTTTTCTTTTTATTTCGCTGGTGTCACCATAAATTCATGTCCTTTTTGAATCCTTTATGAAAATCAATGCTGTTCCTACTACAAAATATAAATTGAATTGAATTGAATTGAATTGAATTAATTTTTGTATACGTCAAAAGGCAATTAACTTTCAATACTAGTTGTTAACGCTGTTATTTTTCTGATATTATTAAATAACATTGTCAGGAATTAAGATAACTCAAGTGAAAGAGCAGTGTTAAGTATAGATGGCTTTAAAAGCGCCTTGATTTGGCTCATATACATATAGCTTTTGTACAATGTAATAGATCATGAATTAAAAAATTCTAAAGTAAAAGAACTAAATTTATTCACTCACCTAATCAGACGTTGTGAATAATACTTATTTTTTATTAGTTTGAATTATAGGTTATATTATCAAATGTAAAATAATCTTCACAATTTAAACTGCCCCACTGATTTTTTTGATAATGATATTTTAAGGTGTTTGTGCCAATTTACGGAGCATTTTAATTAATTTTTAGAGGATCAATTCTATCGTATAGCATCAAAAGGCCTAACTAGTTAAAAATGAGACAAAATTCCGTATGAACTAATGCCACATAAAATAATAGCAATATAATACTTATGGAAATAAAATTATTTTACTAACCTTTTGAAAAAAGCAAACTCTTGGACTGTGTTTATTTTGAGGGACTTAAGGTTAGAATTAAATTGACAATCTTTAGTAAGAATTTTATCTTATGTTTGGATGTAAAAATGAGAGGCGGACATATAATTCGAAATGGATTGATAATCTCACGAATGAGGGACAACTCAATCCCAAGAAAAGGATAAGAACACATTATTCAATGATGGAAGGGGAAAATTTTAAGACCATGAAATAACCATTGTACAGTTAAATATAAATATTCTCAATCACTGATTTAATTTTTGAAAATTATTATCTGATTCTTAATTTAGAGAATAATTTTTCTCTGTTTTGTAATAGACAAAAAAAATCAAATAATGAGTCTTTATAAAGAAGCTTAGATGTGCTTACTAGTTCTAGAAAACAATTTTTTTAAAAATATCTCTCAATAGTTCTTACAATTATTTTTTATGTGATTTTTAATTATTTGGATTCTTAATTTTTGTTTGGTTTAGCTTTTTTAGTAGCTTTTTCTGTGTCCTTTTTTTTGTCTTTTATAAAAAAATTTAATTTTTGGACTAATTTTTTACTTTTTTTGATTCATCATGATAAAATAAATCTAAAAATATGGCCATTTTGAAAAAAGTTTACAAAAATCCACTAAAGACGAAAAAAGTTTTAAGTGGTTTTTTCGTCTTTTTTGAACTTTTTCTTTTACTTTTTGGTCAATTATTTTTACTTTTCTAATTTTTTATAACGAGAGAGATCTAATAAATATCATCGTTTGAACTAACGTAAAAAAATTTTAATAAAAAAAAAACCATATAAAAAAACAATCTCACCGTTAAAAATTTTCTTTATTAACGGTTAGTCCACTTCAATAAGCCTTTATTTATTTATTATATTGTTTATGGTGGGTCTATTTTAATAATTCAAATAATTTATGTTATAAAGCTTACTAAATTGTATATTATATAAAAAAATTGAGTTGCTTGAAGATTGATAAGTGTATCGTTGGATCATATTGATAGTTATAAAATTGTACGGTATACACAGAAAATCATCTTTGTTCATTTTATTTTTAGATCAATGTTATTCAATTATATAGAATTACTGATGTTCAATTGTTTTAATTTTCTTGATCAAACCTATTTATTTGAAACTCTAACTATATCACTGGTTAGTCGTTAATCATTTACTGTTATTTTTTTTTATTTTCTGAATGTTATTATTGGTTTGCCTACAATTGTTTTCAAGGGCATTATTGTTATATGTATAAATTTTAGCTTTCTAATTTACAAAAAAATATATGATTAGATGTGATAAATTTTTCTATCTCATGAGGTAATCAAATATGAAAATGGACAAGAGTTTAGATTAATAATCCATGGCCATTGGTGTCTTAAGACTATTAGTAAGAAAATAATTAATGACCTCTAATCTCATTCTATAAAACAAATATTGCTTCAAATTCCAGAACTTAACTAGTCTAACCCTTTGGGCTCGTTTAGTATATCGGATGGAATTGGATAGGATAGAAGGGATAAATAATACTGTAAGTCTCACATATTTTTTTTAATACCAGAAAATTATAGAATGAATTATATGTATAGTGAGAAATTTAGTTCATGTTTGGTTAAGATGGGATAAAGAATGGAATAAGATTTATAGAGTTATTTTTGACCGTAAGATATGGAGGAAAGATAATCTGGAATTTGATACTAATAATACCGGGAAGCTTGTTATTATTAATACTGAATGAGATATTAGTAATATGATATTTACTAGATTATTAGTTCTAATCCCGCGACACAAATGTGGGATTAAGAGTTCGAGAAGATAAAAACTAAGCATGTGGACCCCACGTGTTTTTTAATCCAATTTTATTTCCTCTTGTCTAGCAAACCAAACAAGGCCTTTGAGTTTTCAATGGCAATGCTTGGGAAATTAAATAATTGATGATTATGAAAAGTTATAATTAAATTTGAAGTAGGAAAAAGATGTAATAGTATTTGATTTTGAGATGATAATTAACCTCATAACATCAATCCCAACCGTCATCCATTCATCCTGTGAACGTGCTAATACTAAAATTTGGTATTCTGATCCAAAAAAACTAATTAAAAAATAAAAATATATATACTTTTTAGATTCATTTATAAAAAATAACTGAAAATATAAAATTTTTTTACCCAAAACTTTAAAAAAAAAAAACAAAAAACAAAAAACAAAAAAGACGAAAAAAAAACCTCTTTCGCAAAAGTTATCCTAAACACTAATTTAGTCTAGCGGATAAGATGTTTCTCTATTAAGGGCTAATTTGATATTCCTATAACTCCGAAGAGAATTGCACAAGAAGTTTTAATATAATCTAGCTTCTTTATTTGTTTGTCTGATGAAAAATTAGTGTATTAGTCTTTGTTTGGCTGCCGACTTAAAATTGGGTTTTTGATTTTTTGGCTTTTGGCTTAAAGCCCAAAAAGCCAAAAAACTTCGCTTTTCAACCTCCTCATCTATTAGCCTATTTGTTTTTTGGCTTTTTAGTTTTTCTCATAATAATTTTTAATTTTATCCTTCTACATATAAAATTACATAAATTTCAACCAAACAATAATATTCCAACTCATTTAGACTGAAGGACAACCATGAAATTTTATATTGAGCTTATTTGGCTTTTTTATGGCTTAAAAGTCACTATTTTCTCAACCAAATAAATTTTTTAACTTTTTAACTTAAAGTGACTTAAAATTAAGAAGCCGGCTTAAAATCAGGTTGTCAAACGAAGGCAGCCAATTTGTTTGTTTAGTCAATTGATTTTTTGTATTGGATTATATATTGGATAAGTTATACGACGTGTAAAATTTAAATGGAGGATAACTACTACCATAAGAATTGCAGTATTGCCGAAGGATTAAAAATTTTAAACTATTTTCTATTCATATAATGGTTATTACTAAAAATATTAATACCTCGTGATTCAATTATAACTAATACATTTTAGTTTCACAGTATAACTAATACAACCAATACAATTTAATTTCGCTGCCTATCCATTTTTTCCTAAAAGTAATTCAAAAATCAAATGTGGCGTAATTGTAACACTTTGTTTAACTCTTAAGACTAGGAAATACTGTTGGATGTATATCTTGTATTTCGTGGATCCGTATAATTAGAATTTTATTTACATGTATTTGGATTGGACTGGAGTCATGAATCTATAAAGAGTCTAATACATATAGGGTTTGTAATTATATAGGGTTAAGGTATTAGAGTTTGCCTATAAATAGAACTCTATAATTCTAGTTATTTATGTGAAGAGTAAATTAAGGGGTAGAGATGTAGGGAGAGATGAAAAAATACCAGGGGCACGGGAATAACCTTTGAGCGGAGAAATCGGGTTTGTTTTAGAGCTCGGGCTCTGGGTGCTGAGTTTTTTGGGTGTTTTTGATCTCAGATTTGTATATTCTATAATTATAGTGGTTTATCTCTCCCTCGTGGACATAGGCCAGTGTGGGCCAAACCACATAAATCCTCGGTGTTTATTATTTTCTACTTTTTTGTGTGTGGATTGCTTCCGTTCGCGTTCGGAAATTGGTGTTCAAATCCCAAAAAGTGGTATCAGAGCTAACAGTGGACGATTCGAAGTCGTGGTGGGTGATTGGAGAAGCTATAATTTTTTGATTTCGTAACGAATAAATTAAAAAATTATTTATATATTATTTAATTCGCACAAAAAAAAAGAACGGTGCAATATTGGTGTGGCGTGAGTGTTGGCGCTGTGCAAAGTTTAAATGTTACAGGCTACCAGTGGTATCGGTGGTATTGATCCAGGGAGATTTTTTTGCATCAAGTTTTGATTCCGTGCCAAAATTTTTGGGATAGGTGGGAGATTTGGTCTCATCTGGATTGTTTTAGAAAACAAAAAATAAGGAAGTCAAAGAAAAAAGAAACATTGAAAGCGTGATTCACTTCGTTGGTTTGGTGCAGATTAGTGGTGATTGTTATTCCAAGGTTCTAATCCTGTGTGATTGTGTTAAAATCAACTGCTTATATTTATTTTATTATATCGACTCGTATATATAATAAAATAATTAAAGGAGGAGGTGTCTCATAATATTTTTTGGCCTGTGGATTCATCAGTAAGGTAAGAATTTTCAGATTCTGAATGACTTGTTAGGATTGAACATATCGACTTAGATTTGGATTGATCAGGCGAGATTAAAGGAAATCAGGGGCAATCGAGTTTGATTGCAGGTGATCCAAGGCAATCGGGAGTAATATGGTTCAATCAATTATGGAAAACTAATCATCAATCGATGCAGTTAGGTATTTTTAGTAGTAGGTTGAGTCAAGTCAGATGGCGATTTTCGAATTCGACAAATGATTATCAATCAGGATTCCTCGATGAATAGGTGTCGAGCATCCCAGTGTGGAGGTGTGGACCATGCTAGTTTGAGTGTGACAGATTAACGACGACGGTATAATTGACATCGACACTGCTTATATTCAGGGTGGTTTGCAGAATTCAAGCCAAGGTAGAGATTGTTGGGTGTATGTCTTGTATTCCGTGGACCCGTATAATTAAAATTTTATTTACATGTATTTGGGCTGGACTGTAGTCATGAAACCATAAGGAGTCTAATACATATAGGATTTGTAATTATATGCGGTTAAGGTTTTAGAATTTGCCTATAAATAGGACTTTATAATTCTAGTTATTTATGTGAAGAGTAAATTACGAAATAGAGATGTAGGGAGAGATGGAAAAATACCGGGAACATGAGAATAACCTTTGAGCGGAGAAACGAGATTTTTTTTACGGCTCGGGTTGTAAGTGCCGAGTTTTTGGGTGTTTTAGATCTTGGATTCATACATTCTACAATTATAGTGGATTATCTCTCGCTCGTGGACATAGGCCGGTGTGGTCCGAATCACGTAAATCTTCGGTGTTTATTATTTTTTGTTTTTTTGTGCGTGGATTACTTCTGTTTGGGTTCGAAAATTGGTGTTCAAATCCTAACAAATATAACATATATTTACCTATTCATCTTCTAATATTTGTTTAATGATTGAAAAAAAATTGTTCCACAACTGATTTTTTAAATAAAAGAAATGTGAATTTTTTATGCGGATTTTTAATGCGACGTGTTTAGCATTATAATTTGAGTAATTTCAGCTCAAGTCCTATTATCAATTGATAATTTAAATGTAGTCTCGTTGTTATGTTTTTGGTAGATTTAATTCCACAGACAATTAACCAGACCAAAATACCCTTTATACTGATAACCAACTGAACCAAGCACACCAAAAAGGAAATTTTATCTAGCTATTGTTCCCAAAATTTCTAAAAATACAACAGTTCTCTGTAGAAGCGTGAAGATAATCACAGAGAGAATCACTCTCTGATGCGCATTCCATCTAATATGATAATCTCCAATCACTAACCCTAATGTCATTCGTCTCTTGCAACCAAAACTACAATGCAACTCCATAGAAGCCGCCGGCACAAAACTCGACATTGCTGAAATTAATTTTCAAGAGTTTAAATCGTCTTCTAGATCAGTGCAAAGGCTTCGACGAGAATAATCTCAACTCTGCCGATGAGTTTTTTTAATGTTACTCTTTAGGGATTTCATCGTTTGTCGGGTTGTGAGTTGTGAACTAATGATTCTAGGGTTTAAAAATTCTTATACTTTTACAGTGACCCAACTCGAGTTTGTCTGTGCGCCAATGGTTCTATACACCCATATACGCGAAATGCATTAGTTTGTCTAATGCGTTAAAAACAAAGTAATGATATTTGTTATACTTCGAAATGAAACAAATGTGGGTGTTTAACGATTGATATATGCATCAGTGGGTGTTTAACTTGCCGTTTATACTAGATGATAAATGTATCACTTACCAATCTATGATCGAAGTTATAAAAGATTTTGAAAAACGAAATGACACTTTTAGTAGTAATGATAAATGATAAATGTATCAGTTTTCATTTATTATACCAGTTTATACAAAATGATACATTTAGTATAAACTAAATGTATTAATTTATAGTAAAAGCACGAGTTTAACTTTATCTCTTTATACTAAATTTATCAATTTTCAAAAATCTTCTATAAATGCATTATTATTTTCACTATTAAATGCATCACTTGTGATCTTTTAAGAATGATCTATAAATGCATCACTGATATTCAAAACCCATAATAATCGGTTATTATTCCACAATATCCCTGTAGCATCATTCAAACAAATTTTGGCCGAAAGATCAACCCAAAGTCCACAAGGAATCAGAGAAAGATTGCATCTTAAATCGTGGTTATTAATTATTCTGCAATCCAAATCAGGTAAGATTATCTCTATACTAGGAATGTGTTAGGCATAATAAATTAATTTTAAAATTGATGGAACTAAATTTATTAAAAAAAAATTGTTGGGACTAATCCTCTTATGATATCAAAAAAAAAACTAATATTTAAATTTTCCTTATAATTTCTGATAATTAGATAGGAAAAGAGAAAGCTAGCTACGTAATACATAGCAATCAAAAGTTTTTTTATTTTTTTTATTTGAGCAATCAAAAGTTATGAGTCCAAAATTGCATGCAAATTTAAGTCAACGCGTTGATTAGGACCTATCACTGTGCCATGTACTCTAAAGTCATGTTTGATTGATTGGATTAATAATGAGAGAATATATAATTCTACTGGATAAGTAATTACATAAAATTAGTAATAAATAGATTATTAATACCATATTTTTTTAAGTACTGTATATCCCATATTTTGTAGAATTAGTTATCTAATAGATGTATAATTCTCTTATCACTTGCTGAATTTAAATAAGAGAAATATAATCCCATATGATTTATAATCCAATCTCATGTCTAATTCGGTCAATCAAACATACCCTAAGAAAAAGTTTGAAACGTGGGATTAAAATAATGGACTGGACTATTAGTTGAAGAGATTTTTTAATCTCATATTTGTTTACTAAAATAAAAATGGGACTAATTATCTTAGATGACTCCTAATACCATGAATTGGAGAATAATTAGTCTCACGAAGGGGATAGAATACATAATCTAAGGATAACAAATCTCATAGGACTAAATGTAAAACTACTTATTTACCTTCGTATATAAACTCCAAATTGACAGTACTAGTCATTTTTGTCTGCTCTCAACTATCCACCACGCTCGACAGCCCTAACCTCAAATATCTACTGGCGGTCTAAGGTTTCGACGATCTGAGGGTCCGAGTTTTCGATGGTCTCGGGGGTCCATGGGTCTAAAGCTCTAGGGTTTCGATGGTTCGGGGTATTAGGGTCTTAGGGGTCTAGGGGTTCGGGAATTTAGGGTCCCGGAATCCCAAGGTCTTGGCGGTCTAGCGGTCCTTCGGGTCCTGGGGTTTGGGGCTATAGGGTCTCGAAGCTCTGGGGTTCTGGGTTCTTGGGATCTTGGGGTCTAGAGGTCCTGGGGAACTAATATCCTAAACTACAGAGTTCTGAGGGTCCAGAGTCCTAGGATCCCGAAGTCTTGGAAATTAATAAATATAATCGTATCTAACACTATTCAATTCCACTTAAAACAAAATAAGTTTGGGTAATCCATTATATTATTATACTTAAATTAAATATAAAAAAATTAATTTCACCTTATTCTTAATCCCATTTTAATCATAATTTCACTTCAATATTAATCTTACTTAATCTACACTAATTTTCAAACGAGGCTTAAAAGATCGATTTTGAATAAATTCAGTTGTTTGACCTATCGAACGGACAAGTTTATCGTTTTGAAAAGATTTATTTTGTTAACAACATTTTAGACAAAATGCTGATTGCAATTTTATTAACTCTTCTTTAATTTAGGCTTTTAAAATTAGTTTTTTTATGCTCAGGCCAAAACTTTCTATTTTTGATAATTTTTCTGTATTTTCTTTATTTTGAGTATGATT
>JAULJZ010021381.1:0-15698 GCA_032270985.1 Heliamphora pulchella
GGGTGGGTCAGCTATGAACTAGTCTTAGAGAAGTTCGAATTGTGCCATATGGTGGTGTCGTGAAACATTTGATGTGAAGCTGTCGTTTCTAACTTTAGATTGCTGATGGTGTAGTTATATTTGTTGGGACCTTTGAAAAGATATAGTTAGTTGAATAAACCCTTACTTAACCATTCTTGCAAATGGGAGTCTTGATCTTCAAAACCTTGTTAAACGCGGACGTTGATAGATATTCTAAGCCGTGACATCAAAAAGAAATCTGCTTCTTGCTTGAAGAGGTGTTAGGAGATTTTCATGCATCGTCTCAGTTTCCCGTGAAAGCGCTAAGGTCTAATGACGTAATATCCTGACGATTGTTGTAACTCATAGATCTATGGGGCGGGGTTTTGAAGGTCGACAGTAAAAAACATGCGTGGGGTTAGAACGTCTTAGGGTGGAACCCATGTGGTTCAAAGATAGGTTGGACGAGGTTAAATGGTCACGGTTAAGGCAATTACCGTTAACACAGATTGAGTGGTCCTTTGGGGTTTAAAGGTCGGAGAAATAAGAAGAGAACAATGAACAATACTTTAAACAAGTATCCCCGGAACTAATCTAGTAAAATTAAGTTATGATAAAAGAGATGTTTAAGCAAAAGGGGCAGCCAAACTAGATATTTGCCCTGAAGTTACGTTGGCCTAACGTACTTTAATTCAAGCATCCAAGTCTACTTCCCTGGTAGAAATTTCAAAAGTGCACGAAGAATTTACAAAATTAATGCAACAGATTGTGGTTTCATGATCGAGAGAAATGAGCGATGGCAGAAAATTTTATCAATGTCGAATGTTTGGAACATGTACTTAACAAAGAATTGATATCGAGTTCTACAAGAGAAGAGTTTGTCAAGGATGATAACTTGAATCGGAGGAGAATCAAATGCGAATATCGGTCATTATCGAGACATGAAAACTTGAGGACAAAGGTACTTTCTAGGATTGAATTCCTAATAGGGTTATCAACAAGACTTGGGTGAATAAGGGTTACCGACGAACGGCACTTGATGGTACCGTTGAGGACTGATGATATAAGAAGGAAGGACATACAAAAGAACTTCAAAAAGTTGACACCAAGGCTTGGGGTAAAAGAGAAAAGAACTTATAAGGATGAAGTCGCAGGGTTCTGACGGTGTCTCTCGATGTGATATCTAAAACTTCTCATGGTGCGCACTCCTGTCTACCCCCCTTAAAATAAGATAACCCGTTGCATGAATTTCTGATCTTCGATCTCGATGGTCATACCCGTTCTTCGCATGTAGATTCCTTGCTGCTTTCGATCCTGGTAACGTCCTAACACGACTTACTATAAGACTCAGGCGTAGAAGATTTTAGTTTTTATAATGTATAAATGATAATTATCAGTAATACAACGCATCCTACAGAGCTCCAACGTGACAGAATGGATGATTTTCCATAACCCAAGGCCTGAAGGTTTATTAAACCTAAGCTTTGATACAATTGTGATGCCCCGTCTTCCAGGCACGTTGGGACATACATAAATATAAATAAAAGAATATTCTAGTCATTCATTCATATTTACATACGTTAGTTATTACATCATAAATGAGTTTTGAACCGTTCAAAAGTACATAACTATTATAGTTTCGTCAAGAAATTTCAAAAATCACACTAAGAACGAGAGAACTGAATAAAAGAACAAAACAGGGGTCTCGACTCCTCAGAATGCATAAGCGAGATCCACGTGCTCTTGGAACTCACCTTGTTCTTCAAACTCTTCTTCTCCCTCGGGTACAACTTCCTCAAGAACTCCCCCTCGCCTGTGGCACGAATGCCATGAGCCAAGGCCCAGAAGCAAAACACTCTAACCTTCTAACTAATCTCACGGCACAAAATTCACCGCAACACATATCATATAACACCCAGTACAGTTTATAGTCAAGGAGATAGACAAATTTATGACAGGATAGCAGATAATTTAATAAACATGCGAGTATGAAATGTAGATGCCCAACCCAAAATGCACCCAGATTATAACAGGAATCTCACGCCAGGAATCACCAAAGCAGACTTAATGGGACTTGATCACCAAAGCCATCATCGCGCCTCGTTGCAAATAGTAACCACGTTGCCTGGCTTCGGACCAAAGATGTTTTACTCAATGGTAACGGCGTGTGGGCCGGCCAACCAAAATATTTAGCCACCCTTATCTGGGCCGCCAATTCCCACCTTAAGATGTGTGATGCCTTCGTTGGTGTCAACCCAAAGTCTAAAAGAATCCAAGAGACATTCGCATTATACAAAGCACCAAGATGAGGGATTTAGGACAACCATAATTGGGCTCTCTCTGAATTACCACCGCAGTGGGATTAGGTCAGCCGAATTAGGCTATCTTCGAATTACCCAATGGGATTAGGTCAACCGAATTAGGCTCTCTCCGAATTACCACTGCAGTAAGATTAAGTCAGCCGAATTAGGTTCTCTCTGAATTACCCAATGTCCAAGCTATTGAAACTAGAATGCTAGCGACAAACCCATGGTGCCCAACAACATTCATAAACCAGTTCTGTAACACCGGAGATGCACCAAGGGTGTACAAGTCAAAATCATTTCCAACATCGGGGATGCACCAAGGATGTATAAATCAAAATATTTTCGAAAATGGCAACCAGGGACGCCCTAGACTTAGAACCAAGAGGAATAATCTCAACACAGCCCATCTCAACAACGGTTTGCACAGATGGACTCCAACATGCCAGGATGCAAATGACAATGTTCATAATGCGTACCATTGATCTCAAGTGCAATAATTTATAGCATGGCATTAATATGGCAAGATTCATGGTACAACGCGCAAAGCATAATGTACAAATATGTGAAGCACAAACTACAATTCTCAAGATATGATTCAAATATGATAGCATGGGTTCTAAATTACCATACACTCACTTAGAAACATCAATCAACTAATTCAAATAAGTCATCATACAAAAACTTGGGTCTCATAGCAAAGAGTGTTCGAATCACACTTGGCAACTTTTAAGGCTAAAACCAAGTATTAAATCAAAAGAGGCAACAAAGTTTTGGGGTATATAGACTTGGAATTAAGCTATGATTTTTTATACACCATTTAGATAAAAATATTTTCTACAACTCCGATGTTTAACACTAAGGCCAAATTCTAAGGCAAATGGGTGAGCATTTTATCCTAAGCAAAAATGGTTCAGCACTTTCTCCAGATTTTATCCAAAATTATGCTTCGGTTGTTCTCGGTTTTGGGGTATCAAATAAAATTCAAATAATCCCATTTTTTAGTATGTTCTATTTTAAAATGTTCTCTACAATTGTCATGTTTATAGCTAAAGGTAGTTGTTTGAAACAAGTTAGAGTTTTTGGCCATTTTAAAAAGTAGGTTCTGTCTATCGCCAAAACTCAGCAGAGCCGGTTTTGGATAGATGGTTTAAAATAGTTTTAGGTATCATCCCAAGGCTTTAAGGTATTCGTTTTGGGCAGCAAGTTCGTAAATATGTTAGCTACAATGTTCATGTAGACCACTTTTGGAATAGATCACTAAAAATAGGGATTTTGGGCTACACAAAAATATGTGACAAAAGTGTCTCTTGAGGGCTGAAACTCGACAGAGACTTTCAAAGGGGTTTTGACCTACCAAACCTCAATATTTTGTGCTCCTTATTGGTGGATAGGTAGATATACATGGTATCTACAACTTTTATGGTTTGACCAAAGTTTGGATCTCACTTTAAATTAGAGTTTCCAAGTCGGTAGTATTGACTGCTTGAAAACCGACATACTTTGGTAAAGTTGTAATATATTTAATTATAGTTATAAAAATGAGTTGAAACTAACTTTGGATAAAAGATAACACAAACATATAACTCTGGACATAAAAATAATACTTAGATAAATTTTCTACATCGAGTTATGGCATTTCAAATCTCAGGACAGAAACATCAAAGTTGTAAAAAATTAAGCCTCATAGTGTTCATGTCCTCTACTTATGTCATGCCAAGTTTTTGTTCCATTTCTTTGCATGTTTATGTTTTAGACTTTAATATCAAGGCTCCAGCATACTTTGAGGTCATCAAACTTAAAGATAACATCACACAACATCTCTTATCATTCAAGAACACAACAGTCCCAAATTTGTTACTACGACACCTTTTCGGTTTGATTTCGGTTCTTGATTTTTAGAGTGCTTAAAGGGATGGATTGAGGGATATTTTGAGGGAACTTAGATATAAGATTTAGAGGTTTTACTTACATGTTTGAGAGATCAAATGATGGTGGATGATGGATTTGGACTTAGCTTTAAAACCATGGTCTCCAAAGACCCCTTTATTGAATCCCTCCTTATTTTTCTTCTTCTTTCTTCTCTCAAACTCCCATGGACCCTCAAGAACCATTAAAATCTGGTCTTTCTCCCTCTCTCTCCACCAAAATATTCAAGGGAAAGAAGGTGTTTGGGCTTAGCTTATATAGAAAGTGCTAGGGAACAAGGTAATTAATTAAAGGTACTTTTTTGTTTCCTTTCTTCCTCACAAATCACATGGGCTCATTAATGTAGTTCAAGTTGTTAGGGGAGAAAATCAGATTTGGGAAAGCTAAAATACAGATAGGGTCAGTTTGGGGGGGCAAAAATCTGATCCCCCATCAATTAAGGAATTTTTCTTGGTTTTCGTGCCCCTTTGTGCAAGAAAATGCATTAAAAGTTAATTTGATGTATTTTTTTGGTGTATTTTCCTACTGAGACCTCTTATTTTAGTATGTTTATGAGAAATATAGTATTTTCATGTATTATCATAGTTTCATAGTAATTGATTAAATAGATGTAGTCTTTTAAGTCAGATTAAGCTATTTTGACAATATATGACTTTTGAACTTATTTTGCTGTGTATGAACTTCAATAATGATTTATTTATTTATTTTGATCTATAACACTATATTATTATGTATATTACTTGATCAATAAGTATTAGATCATCATAATGCTAAATTTAATACATTTCTCATCATTTTAAAGCTAAAAAGAAAGTAAATAGTCACTTTTTGGCACATTACCCAAAGTGGTCAGCCACTAAGGGGTATTTTTGACATTTTTGATGCTATTTTGTCCTTTTCTACTTAATTGTACTTAAATTCTTGATTTAGGGTATCCATATATCAAAATTTGAATTTTTAAAACTTTTTGCTGTATTAGGGATGAAATGGTCATTTTACCCTATTTATGAGGATTTTTAATTTTTAATTCATTATTTCATGATATTTACTTCATTTAGAATGTTAGGAGATTCTCTGGGTGCTAGGGTTTTATTGCATGTGTTTTGGACCTTTTTTTTGGGATTTCTGGGCCGAACTTAGGGTTTTCGATTCGAGTTAGGGTTATGAATTTCTTCTGTGTTCTATGGTCTTGTGGACTATCCGTCACTAACACGTACGGTTTGGGCCGGGTCTTTTCACGGATCGTTATCAGTCGGGTTGTTATAATTAGGGTCTGTGCCGGGTCGTTACAATCTACTCCCCTTTAATATATTTCGTCCTCAAAATTTACATAACTTGCTCGAAGAGATGTGGATACTTCTTTCACATGTCCTCTTTCTGCTCCCAAGTGGCTTCTTCCACTAAGTGACTGCGCCACAACACTTTCACTGAGGGATGATATTGCTTCGCAGGATTTGTTCTTTTCTGTCAGTATTTCTGCTTGTTCCTTTCATATGTAAGGTCGGGTTTCAGATCGATAGGCTGCGTTGTTAGCACGTGAGAAGGGTTTGATTTGTATTTTCTTAGCATCGAAATGTGGAATACATCGTGCAATCTTGCTAAATCTGGTGGTAGGGCTAATTGATATGTTATGCTCCCAACTCTCTTGATGATTTTGTACAGTCGAATGTATCGAGGACTCAGTTTTCCTTTATTCCTAAATCGCATCACTCTTTTCTATGGCAATATCCTTAGGAACACACAGTCTCCCACTACAAACTCTAGGTCACATCTCCGATTATCTGCATAACTCTTCTGCCTGTCTTGGGATTGTTTCAATCTCTCTTGAATTAACTTAGTCTTGTTAGTGGCAATTTGGACTATCTTGGGTCTGAGCAACTTTCTCTCTCCAACTTCTTCCCAACAAATTAGGTTTCGACATTTTCTACCGTCAACACTTTGTAAGGAACCATCCCTATGGTTAATTGGAAACTATTGTTATATGCAAACTCGATCAGCGACAAGTGTTCCTCTTAGTTTTCAGCAAAGTCTAGAACGCATGCTCTGAGCATATCTTCTAAGGTTTGGATTTTCCTTTCCAATTGATTGTCAATCTGCGGATGAAAGGCGGTGCTAAACTTTAGAGTAGTTCTCAATGCCTTTTATAGACTTGGCCAAAACTTGGATGCAAAATGTAGATCTCTGTATGATATTATAGAAATTGGTACTCTGTGCAGCTGAACGATCTCGTCAATATAAATTCATGCAAATCGATCAATAGAAAACGTCAGCTTTATTGTAAATAGTGAGATAACTTTGTCAACCTATCCACAATTACCCAGATAACATCATTTTTCTTGGGTGATCGGGGTAATCTGGTTACAAAATCCATAATGACGTGTTCCCACTTTCACTCGGGCACAGGTAATTGCTGTAATAATCCTATTGGCTTCTAGTGTTCAATCTTAACTTGTTGGCATACTAAACTTCTTGCAACTAAGTCCGCCACATCCTTTTTCATCCCACGCCACCAATATCTCTCGTTCAAATCTCTGTACATTTTCGTACTTTCCAGGTGCATGGTGTACGCTGAGTTATGTGCTTTATCTAAAATCTGTCTTCTCAACTCCTCTTGTTGGGCACATACAATCTATGGCCAAACCACAAGACATTATCCCGAACATTAAATTTCGTTTTCCCTTTAGCCTTTGCTTCTGTCCTTATTTTGTCTACATGGCTGTCTACCAATTGAGCTGCTCGGATCCGATCTAACATGGTTAACCTTATGCTAAGAGTTGCCAATAGGGCTCCATTCTCTCCTACTATAAGGTTAGTTCTAAGCGTCCGCATTTCAAAAAAAGTACAAAATGTGCTCGAAGGTGTGCTATAACTCCAAATGATTTCTGGCTTAGGACATCTGCCACCACATTAGCCTTCCCTGGATGATAGTGGATCGTACAGTCATAGTCCTTAATTAACTCCATCCACCTCATTTGCCTCAAGTTCAACTCTTTCTGAGTGAAAATATACTTCAAGCTCTGGTGATTCGTAAAGATCTCACAAGGGACGCTGTACAAATAGTGTCTCTATATCTTGAGTCCAAAGACGATTACGGCAAGCTCTAGGTCATGAGTAGGGTAATTCTTCTCGTGAGGTTTCAACTGTCTAGACGCGTAGGCGATAACTTTTTCATCTTGCATTAGAACACAACCCAAACCTTAGTGTGACGCTCACTATAAATAATAAAACCCTCATTGCCTGACGGGAGGGTACAGGTGCTGACCCCAGTTTAGACTTCAACTCTTGAAAACTCTATTCACATTGATTGGACCACTTGAACTTCACATTCTTCTAAGTCAACTGAGTCAAAGGTTTCGCAATCAGAGAAAAGTCCTGACTAAAACGCTAGTAATAACAAGTCAACCCCAAAAAGTTACGTATCTCTATCACGCTAGTTGGTCTTCTCCAATTGACTACTGCTTCTACTTTTGTTGGGTCTCATGACCTAAAAACACCACCTGATCACTCAAACTTACCAAACTTTGCATATAGTTTGTGTTTCCTCAGGGTTGTAAAAAAATTCTCAAATGTTTCTCGTGTTCTTTTTCACTCTGAGAATATATCAGAATGTCGTCTATGAATACAATTACAAACTGGTCTAGAAAACTTCTAAACACCCGATTCATTAGGTCCATGAACACCGTAAGTGCATTCGTTAACCCGAATGGAATCACAACAAATTCATAATGCCGGTATCGAGTCCTAAAAATAGTCTTGGGTATATCCGACTCCCGTACTTTCTATTGATGGTATCTTGACCTCAAGTCAATCTTTGAGAACACATTACTTGACAGGAGGGTAAGCACAGGTGCTTACATCAGTTTAGACTTCAACTCTTGAAAACTTTGTTCACATTGATCGGACCACTCAAACTTCACATTCTTCTAAGTTAACCGAGTCAAAGGTTTCATAATCAATGTAAAGTCTCGAATAAAACGCTAGTAATAACCAGTTAACCCCAAAAAGTTACGTATCTCTGTCATGCTAGTTGGCCTTCTCTAATTGACTATCGCTTCTACTTTTGTTGGGTCTCATGATCCAAAAACACCACCTGATCCAACTAAAACTCGCACTTACCAAATTTTGCATACAGTTTGTGTTTTCTCAAGATTTGTAAAGAAATTCTCAAATGTTTCCCGTCTTCTTCTTCACTCTAAAAATATATCAGAATGTCGTCCATGAATACAATTACGAACTGGTCTAGAAAAATTCTAAACACCCGATTCACTAGGTCCATGAACACCGCACGCGCATTTGTCAACCTGAATGGCATCACAACAAATTCATAATGCCCGTCTCGAGTCTTAAAAGCAGTCTTGAGTATATCTAACTTTTGTACTTTCAATTGATGGTATTTTGACCTCAAGTCAATCTTTGAGAACACATTGGTTCCTTGTAATTGGCCGAACAAGTTATCTATCCTAGGTAAGGGATACTTGTTCTTGATGGTCACTCTATTCAATTGTCGATAGTTGATACACATCTATACCGTTCCATCCTACTTCCTCATGAACAACATAAGAGCTCCTCATGGTGAAACACTAGGTCTGATGAATCTCTTGTCCAATAATTCTTGTAATTGTTCCTTCACCTTTAGTAACTCAGCAGGTGACATTTTATAGAGAGGAATAGATATGGGTGTCGTGTCGAGGTAGAGGTCAACTGCAAACTCCAATTCTCAATCTAAGGGTAATCTCGATAATCCTCTGGAAAAATATTTGGAAACTCACAGACGATTGGCATCTCCAAAAGCTCATTTTCTTTCATCTTTGTGTTCACTACATGTGCCAAAAACCCTTGCCAACCCTTTTTTAGCATCTTCGAAGATTTAATGGTCGACACGACACGAATAGGTGTTCTATCCTTATCCCATTGGAATACGAGCTTTTTCTTCATGGGTATCCTAAAGATTACTCTTTTTCCAAAATAATCTAGCGACACATGGTAGGACAACAACCATTCCATCCTAAGAATCAGGTCGAAACCAAACATATTCAAGGGCATTAAGTCTACCAACATGTCCTCACCTCTCATCTTCAACACACAATCTTTGTATACACTTTTAATTATCACTTCTTCTCTTATAGATGTAGCTATGGTTATCATGAAGTCAAGAGGTTCCATCCTTGCAGCATATACTTGTGTTATGAAAATGGGGGATACAAACGAGTGTGTTAATCAAAGATCTATCAGAATATAAGCATCTTTATCAAAAGCGATAAGTGTACCTATCACCACATCAGGCGTTGCCTGAGCATCTTGGTGTGTGATAGCAAAATTGTGCTGGAATCCTTGGGGCCTCCATTGGTCCTTTTTCTTTGTCTTGCACACTCCCAGCTGGCCCATCCATTCTTTTGCTTCCTATAGATGATTATGCCGGTAGCCCAAAGTGTTTGCGCTAAGTAGTTATGTACCCCCCGGTTCACCATAACGATAACAGATGATTCCGTAGTTGATCATTGGGTTATCCTTCTTAAAGTGGTCACGGGCTCTACATTTGACTCCCTTGCTCGTTCAGATGTTTCATTCTTTGATCGATCCCCTCTTGGTTTAGAATTCTTCGTAGTTGATTGATAACTTTGGCTTCGAATAACAGGTGGCCTTGGGGCATTACCCTTGGGACCCTGTCCCACTGCTTTGCTCATCGAGTGTTAGCCTAGGCAACCCAAGAGTGGGGTGAATTGGATTTTAAAAATAATAATAACAATTTTAAAAACTTCTAAAAAATCTTTTAATTTCACAAACAAATATAGCAAGTAATGTAATGTCAGGGAAATTAAAGAGGTTAGAGAGAGAAAATTGAACCAGGCACCAAGAGTTATCTCGAACTCATAGTTTGGTGTTTCTTTTCTCGAGTAATTTCCATCTCTCGTGGTTCTCTTGTTCTACCAGTATTGCTTGGTCAACTACATCCGCATAAGTGGGTAGCCTTAGAGGTCAAATCATCTTTCTAATTTCTCATTTCAATTCGTCTTTAAATTTTCGTGCCTTCATGTGTTCGGTATAGATCATGTGTGGGGCATACTCAGCTAAGTTAGTAAATTCCTTCTCATATTCGGAAACTGTCATTTCTCCTCTTTGCTTGAGTTGTTGGAATTCAGTACACTTGGTGTCTCACAGGGACTGGGGAAAGTATTTTTTCCCAAAAATAGGCTAAAAATCCTATCTCATTTGTGCCCTTTCTTGTTTCTTCAATTTCCACCACTTCTGAGCTTCGCCTTCGAGTTAATAGGTTACTGGACTTACTTTTTGTGCTTCGATATAAGTCACTACTCCAAATAGTTTCTCCATTACTGCTATCCACTCGTTGGCTTTAATTAGATTTAATCCTCTTTTGTAAGTTGGAGGTTTCATTTTCAAAAACTCTCTCACATTTGGGCCTTCTATTGGGTTTTGGGGTATGATAGGATTTTGGACTTGATCTTGGGGCATAACCGGGGGTGGACTGTCAAAATTAAAAGGAGCCAGATTTTGTTGCTGTCTGATCTGCTCATAGGACTGGAATAACTCATAAATCATCTGACGCATTTCGCACATTTGCGTGTTTACTTGCGTCATTAGCTCGACTATGTTATAGGCTGTTCTTTGTGTGTTTTCCATGACTGGAAACAAAGAAAAAATAATATATTTAGCTATAATATTACATTTATGTCACTTCTACATAGATTAAATTTCTTCAAAAATGTAATATATGGGTTCACATATTCTTCCCTACAATTGTAGGGGTCTCTTGTTTTTTGATTTCATGTTCTACGATTTACATTATTGGTAGATCGTGCATCCAGGATCTAGCGTTGAATCTAACTTCTCCCATCTTTGTGACAGCCCACTTTTTGGACATATCATTTAAAGGACTCTTTCTATAATTACTTGTGAAAATAGCATATATTTTTTTAAACATGTACTATCCATTTCACTTATAAATAATTAACTAGACTTAAAAGAATAAGTCAAAAGGAGGGAGATATTCACATATATCAAAAGAGAATTTCTAATATTACAAAAAGTGCATCAGAGTCACAGAATTAAAATATTAAATTTCTAACTAATTCTGAAATTTTTCGGTGGTTTCTTCTCCTACGCCGGGCAAAGTCTAGTGCTCCTCCTCCTTGGTCGGGATTGCCTCCTCATGCACTTTTTCTTCACTTGGCATTTAAATGTCATGAGTTACACGCTCAGAGGAACACTTATAACCCAACTAACCTACCCATAAAACACCAATACCTAACAATATACATACACGAGATACACAAAGATATACACTTCTCATTGCAAGGGATCAGCCTAACTTACTACGTTCTCGTTGTCCATACTACCAAAGTTCTCGTTCTCAACTATCCGCTAATAGTTACAAGGGTTCAAATTAAATCCACTATGCTCTCGTTGTTCACACTATCACATTCTCATTCTCAACTATACACTAATAGTTTCAAGGTTCAGCTTAAAACCTCTATTTCTCGTTGTTCCCAAAACCAAAAGTTCACATTCTCAAAGAATAATTTTTCCTCGGTTCTCACCCGAGAACCCAAACCCGAAGGTTACTTAATGCCACGTTAACTCTAACGGCCTTCACCACCGTGGTACCATATGTTCCCATACACTATGTTCCCATACTCCTCTCCCCCGCACATCATCATTTCTGATTAGTAAACTCATACTTGGTACACTTCTACGCGGTTAAGGTTCAGTAAACTCATACTAGGCTAATAGCCATGATGTGCGGCACACTGATTAGTAAACTCATACTTGTACACTCGTACACAGCTATGATCTAGTAAACTCATACTTGGATTAAGACGAGGCACGACTCAAGATATAGCACGGTTCAAGACGTTAATGGGCCCTTCCTCCCTCATCTTCATATCACAACACACAACCCTTCCCCATGTCAAAACCCCAAGTTTGTTTTGAAGAATAAAGTTAGTTCGTTGTTCATCGTTCGATTCCCTATACGTGTACTAGGTCTACTACTCATGCTTCCTTCACTATATGTCTAACTAATTCTAAACATACTTTAAGTACAATAATAACGTCAACAAGTCTCATTCATGGCAAGATATAAACATAACACAACCATTCATATACTTAAGCATCACTAATCAACTTCTTAAAAAATTCAGCATCATAGGTTCAGCTTGTAAAATTCGTTTACAATACATAGGGACATTTATTTACCATGAAAGTTTATGAGGTGCTAGATATACATGTTATGAACATTTCATATGAAGACAATTAAGTCAGAAAGTGTTTTTAAGTAGGGGAAAAAATTCGTTAAAGAGAAGAGGTCCAAAAATGACACTGTTTGGTAAAATCGAGTTTTAGAAAAGACCGTCAGGTCAAATCACTCCAAATAAATTTTATACGAAAAATAACTCACAAATCTAGCTCTCACAATAAAGCTTGAACTTAGGTGATATTTCTAGAATTTTCTAAAAATCGACAAAGTTAACTATGTTTCTGCACTTTTGGCATCAAAGCGTATAAATTATGTTTTGGGTACTTAGACTTCAATTTGGACTCTACCAAAATTCACACATGCTAGCAATAGTCTCATGAAGTTCCAGTAAAAATAGATTTTGAAAAAGACACATTTAGGTTAAAAAAATTTGGGTATGAGAAAGAAAATGGTTTTTTCTTAGTTTTTTTTTCAGTAGACTTGTTCATACTATTGTTTAATTTATTTTTCGGGTCCATATATGTTATTTAAGATTTAAAATTAGTATATTATAGAGGTTTAAATATTCACATATCACTCTTAATCAACACATAGAAAGACAACAAAGCACAAGGCGTAATTTCATGCATAACCACAACGCTATCTCCTATTCGATTTTTTTTAAACTTTCTTTTTTCTAATCTTGTTTATAACTACTTAGATCATATTATTTGTTGTAGAGAGGGATTAGAATAGAAGGTTAAAGTGAGTTATAGGAGTTCCTACTTAGATGATCTTGATCAAAGAAGATGGAGTACTTAGCTTTAGGCTTTCTTTCTTCATTTTCTTCCTTCTTCCTTCTTTTTTCTTTCTTCTTTCTTGGAGACTCTCTCTCTCTCTCTCTCTCTCCCTCTTGGCCAAATATTATAGGGGTAATGGGTGGGATTTGGTTTCCTATTTATAGATTTGAGGAAGGACTTAAGGTGTAATTACCTAGAGTTTGTTTGGTAATTAATTAAAATAGGTTTAGGAACTTTTTCATAATTATAGGCTAGTAGAGTAGTGTGTTGTCACTTGGCTAATGATGAAGAGTTGGGAAGATTTTAACTGAATAAAACTCTTTCAACTAAAATTAAGCAAAAAAGTGTCCAAACTCTTTCAACTAAAATTAAGCAAAAAAGTGTCCAAAATACTCGGGAAGATATTTTGACACAAAAGGTGACTATTGTATAAGACTTGCTTAATTTTCTAGAGTTTAGATTTTATTTTAGAATTAATTTCTTAGAATTTAAAAATATTAAAACAATTCGATACTACTCTATTTATACTGAAAAAGTCTAAATGCAATATAAGTTTGCATGTTCCTAATGCAAATCCACCCAAAATATAAAAAGTACACTTTTTGTACTTTTTTGGGCACACCACCCAAGGTGGCCAGCCACTTGAAGCTTCCTTTTTTTAATTAAATGATTTTTGTATTTAATAATTCATAAATCTTGAAATTTTGGGTCAAAAGAATTAAATTTGGGATTTTCTTTTATTTTTGAGTTGTGCTTAACCCATGGGCTTTCTTTTTATTATTCTTGGGCTTAATTTGCTAATTGGGCCTTTGATTTAAGTTGGGTCATAATCTTTTCTTGGGTCTTGTTAAAGTTTTGGGCTTCATTGGAGTTTTAGTCCTCAACTCTTATTGGGCCTAGGGTTGGATTTTCCCTTGGTTTTCTTTTGGGCCTTCGGTGACTTCTTTGGTTAATCCCGAATTAGTCTTGGGCTTACCCTAAGTTATAGGTTCAATATCTAAGAAATCAAATTGTTCTATCTCGAGTTAGAGTTTTTTGCATACGCGTGACCTTGAGAACTGCTGTTAGGGTTTCACGACTTTCTGGTTTACGTTGAGATTTCACTATTAGAACTCTAATCCCGTGTTTGAAAACACAGGCCCTTACATCCTACCCCCCCTAAACAAAATTTCATCCCTGAAATTAAAGATGTACCTTCATTCTTAAACAGTTGAGGATGATTTGCGCAGATGGTGTCTTCTCTTTCCCATGTTAATTTTTCAACTCCTCGGTGCCGCCAAAGAATTCGTACTAATGTGATAGTTTTCCCATGCAAGTTCACCCGTCTATCTAGAATCTTCATTGGCCTTTCTTTGAATGAAATATCCTCATCTATCTTAAGCTCCTTCTAGTCTAAGACGTGAGTTGGGTGTGCCATGTATTTTCTTAGAAGAGATACATGAAAAACATTATGCACTCGGTTGAGCTGTGGTGGTAGCGCTAGCTGGTAAGCTACTTCTTCAATCCTTTGCAATATCTCAAAAGGTCCAATATAGCGGGGTGAAAGCTTTCCTCTCTTTCCAAAATGTATGACTCCTCTTTGGGGTCATATCTTCAAGAAGACGTGATCTCCGATTTCGAAAGTTAGCGGTCTTATTCTTTGTTCTGCATAACTCTTTTATCGGCTTTGCGTTGTCATTAATCTTTCTCGGATGAGTTGCACCTTCTTTGTTGTTTCTTGCACAATCTTCGGTCCGAAAAGACTAGCTTCTCCAATGTCAGTCTAGCAATGGGTGAACTGTCACACTCTGTACCCGGGTCACGTGAACCAAACCCACTTCATAGCCCACGCCCACTACTTAAAGGGAAAGTTTACTGAATATTCTTATAGTTAAAGACTTCTTTAAGCTCAACCAGCCATTTACATAAGTACCTGAAGAAGGTAACGCGTGTTTAGAGAGATTAAAGAAGATATGAACTAATCTTGCCAAAACCAAGTTTAAAATTTAGCATAGAATCCTTTATGACAAAACGACCCTCACCGCTCGAGCGACCAGGGCTCCGCTTGAGTGGTCACACACCAGAAGCACCCCCCGAACTCTTTGCCATGCCACTGCTCGAGGGGACCTAGCCTCCGCTCGTTCGCTCGAGCGCCCAACCACCAGAAAGTGTGACAACTAATCTCTGTTTCGAACTTTAACTTCCAAACTCAACTTATGAACTTAGTCTATGTTAAATTCCACACTTCAAAATATTCTAAGTATAAAAATTCAAAATTTTGGCACAGTTTCCTTTATTTTTCGAACTATCCTAAATTATCTATAAACCTGTTAAACTCATGTAACAGTTTATACTTAGCCTCAGTCTGGATTCCAACTCCAATCGAAATTAAAAACTACTTACTAATTATCCATATTGTTAGCCCAAGGATTTTTTAATTTGATTTTGATGATTTTCATAATTCATTTTCTAAGAATAAATGATTTTAAATGG
>JAULJZ010021391.1:0-15697 GCA_032270985.1 Heliamphora pulchella
CATATCGATTGGTAAATGGTACCAACCGATCATACTCATCTGCTAAAACCTTAAATTCTGTGAAATATTCAGAGAAATGACGCTCTTCCTGCTGTACTATGAAGATACCCGCATCACATCATATAGTCTGGACAAATCATTAGTCGAGGCAAATGTCTTCTCGAGTATGGTCCACACCTCACGAACAGTTGTGGCATTGGCCACCAACACCTCAACGAAAGACTCCATTGAATTCAACAATTTACTAAGTAATCGGGCATCGTCATGCTTCCATCTTTTGTACTCAAAAGTTCCCTTCTCAGGAGGCTTTTTGAACAAATGATCCTCCTTTTTCATACCTTCAATTGTCAGTAATACTTTTTTCTTCCATAATACATATGTTTGCGGTCCAGTAAACTTCGAATCCACTAATCGTGTGGATGACGAAAACACATTCGTGATTCCTCCTTGTCTATCAGGTTTCATTGTAGAATCCTCAACGCTTGTGAAGCTTTCTTTTGACATCACAATAACTCAAATGGCAAACCTCAAGGAATCACGAGGAAACAAACTAACAAGCAAAAGGACGCACCCACACCTTCAATCAGTCATAAATGGACCGCGAATCACACCGTCAACTCATCTCCATAAAATAAAAAATACTGCAGTAGCACTTAGATCCTCAAACCAGCAGTCGATGAAAGACCTTCAAATTGGGAAGCACACAGTTGCCGGAACAATTACTGGTCGCCGAAAAAGTCTTCGATTGCCGAAAAAGTCACCGAAAAAGTCGCAGGTCGCCGAAAAAGTGACAGAAGGTGTTATAGGTACTGAGCAAGGACAAGCGACGCTGGAAAGTAAGAAAACAGAGGCCGCCGGTGCTGGAAATAGGTAGAACAGGGGTCGTCAGCGTCGAAAAGAGAGGAGCGGAGGTCGCCGGTGCTAGAAAGTGGGAGAAACAGGGTCATCGGTGCTGGAGAAGGGTCGTGGTGGTCAATGAAGGGCTAACGTGGTTGGTGGTGGTGCTTCGTTGGTCGTCGACATTGGTTTGAGAGGGGCGACAGCGTCTCGTTGCTTCGTTGGTCGTCGGCACTGGTTTGGGAGGTGTGACAGTGTCTCGTGGACACAGTCGAAGGTGCGACTAGGGTTTTGGGAGGTCGTCGGGGTTCGAACAAGGGTGAAAGTGGTCGGAGGTGGCTGTGGCTAGGGTTTCGGAGTTCGGTGAGGACAGTGGCTAGGGTTTTGGCCTGGTTTGGTTTCGTGGCTGGTGGCTATAGCGTGGCATGGCATGGCTGTTGTTGGCGTGGCTGGTGACTGTGGCTGGAGGCACCAGTAAGAGTTCGTGGCTGGTGGCTGGTGGCTGGAAGAGGGAGGCTAAGGTTAGGGTTTCGTGGAGGTTAGGATTTTACGGTGGCTTTGATATCATGTTAAGAATAATAAAAAGTCATACCCAAATGGGTAGGCGAGCTCTTATTTATAATAAACTTAGAGAATACTATTGCAATCATACACCCACACACGCCAGATAATAGTAACATAATAATAATATAATAATAATAAGCTACTAACATGGGGGTTGAGGTTTAGTTGTAAGCATCCGAAATGAGTGGACATAGTACTAGTGTCATAAAACATCCATCAAATTTTCAGTGATTTTGCTTTCCTGCTTTGGGCTTTGGTTGAAGTTGTATCAAATGAGAATACTGTGAAAGGACACTTACACTGTTGAATTAAGATACTGACAGATCTCTGGAAAAATGACCCTTGCCTGTACAGGCAAACCTAATTAATATTGCTGCTCATGCCATCATACTCGAATAATATTGCTAATGGATGCATATTAAAACCATAATAGGGCATGGTTGGTGCCAAAAAGCCCCCTGTAGAGGTTCAATACGACTTATGTAGGACATAGGGGATAACATGTGTCCATTTAACCCAATAGGATAGCCCAACGATTTAAGATCGTCACTAAGACCAACTATAAACTCAAAGATCTTGTGTTCGACTCTTGCTGAAAGCGCTCTCAAGTAGTTGATACTTGTAGTTTGCAGGTGATTCAAGGTATCCAAAGCTTTACCCATTAGGGGTGGGTCCCTAGGGCATTGCCTTGAGGGGCTTCCTCCATTAACAAAAAATAATAATAATAGAAAAAAACGGGTCCATGGGTGGAGGTGAGCAACCCTCCCCCATCTTGGGAAGGTGAGGGAAAACCTTTTCTCATTTGGCAAAAAGGCTGAAGAAAGGGAATATTAACTATTAGTTTTGACAAAATTAGTGTCAGTGGTTCTTTATTAAATTTGGATTAGTGATAGTAATCCTTTCAAGGACTGTTTCCAGAGAGTGCTGTAGACGTTGATGGATGGAAAGAAAAATGATAGGAAAATCAATCCTCTTCCACTTCAATTCCTTCCTATCTTCTGTTAGTTTTTTCTTTTCCTCCATAAATCCTGTTACAAATCTATGATCCATACACAACCTAAAGGAGAATGTTGAAGGAATGATGGACATTGGGCCTGTATTTAGTTGCCAGATTCCTCGTAGATTAGTTCCAATCCCAACTCAAAATGGTCAATTGTTAGCTATTGAGTTTGATTTAGACTTGTACTATTAATGGATATGTGATGGTGAGTGATACTGCTTCCATTCTTATAACGCTTCCACATAATGAAAATGTTTGATGCGGATGGGGTCATTAAAATTAAGTTGGGATGATACAATTATTTGGGTTCTTAGCATGGAGATGGATGCCTGCGGGCATGCTGATGGATAAATCACAGTTGTACTTTACTACATGTGGAAGGTAATGGCATCTTGGTGAATGAATTCTCTTTCATGTCTCAATTTGTTTTAACCGTTTCATGATTTGCTATTTTACATTATTTCTTCCTCTCATAGGTTTTCTTGTGTTTATTTTTCTTATATTGCATTTCAGTCTTTAATAAAACAAGATCTTGTGATCGCGACTTCTTAGTCCAAAACCTTGGTTCATCAGTACAGCTTTTGGTCTTTGTTGTTCATGCCAATGTGCAATTGAAATTAAGGTCAACATTAGTTTGGCTTCGGGTGTTGGCATTCATTTTCTATCCCTTTGTTATATTATTCTGTTATTAATGTTAGGTATAGTTTTTGCCATGTTCAATATTTGGGTATTGGCATAGTGTTCTTTTTTTTAGATTTTTGACCCATTTCTTATGTTTTCTCTCTTCTTTGTTTTTAGAATTTAATCATTGAAGCTATTGCTCACAGAAAAAGTTTTGCTAAAAAGAATATGGCCTCTAAATTTATACTTTATGTTTTGACTACATTTTAAATCTTTGATTGTAATATATGTCACTCATGTTGTAGAGTATAAGGAAGTTGGATTGTTCCATGGGTGTGAATATTGATTTAATTTTGAAAGCAAGTGTATGTTATATTGTTTGCGTTATTACACGTTATTAAGTGAATTTGGATTAGTTCTAAAACAGGAGAAACTCTGTCAAATTTTGCTGCTTATTTAATACTTAGAATATTTTTTGGCAATCAAATGATGTTTATCGATCGTCGTCGTCGTCGCTAACCCTTCGTCGTCGTCGTTGCTAACTCTTGGTTGCAATCAAATAATCATATCCCACATTATTCAATCTCACCCAACCATTTGAGATTTAGATTGATACTACCCACATTAGTTGCGCGTTTAAAAGCATCAATGTTATTGAATCATTAATCTTAACTTTGTGCCTGTTAAGTGCCCTCAGTCAATTGGCTTGTTGAAATCTTAGTACTTATTCTATTTAGAAAAAAGAAATTAAATAATAAAAAGACCTAGAATAAATACACAAAATTTGCCTTTTATTAACTTTATGTTTATGTTTTTGGGCTAATCTTTTTACTTTCTCGATTTACCATGATGTAAGTTCTAATCTCTTTATTTTTCTTAATAAAAGAACGTTTTCATATCCTCAAAATTTAATTTTTTGAATAAAATGAACATTATTTAAACAACCAGTACTATGCAAGAAGTAATCGATTTGGAGGGACATTCGGATAAATATGGTTGGAAGGGAATCAAGGGCTTAATAATGAAAGCGTGTTTACTAAAAATGTTTTATTAATAAAGAAAACGTGCTTACTAAACACGCGTTTAGATTGATACAGAGACATGGAAGGAAAGCGTGTTTGGTACACACATTTTCTTAATAAGAAAAGCGTGTTTACTAAACACACTTTTTACTTTATAAATTTCAATAAAAAGCGTGTTTACTAAACACGCTTTTCCCCTCATATAGATAAAGTTATGAATCAACAAATAAGTGACACGTGTTTGGTTACTATTTGACAACTTGCTTATATAAGTAAAGTTCCTTTTCGGATAATTTCACAACTTCTATCTGTCAATATAGAGGGGAAACCAAATTAAGAAAGGAAAGAGATTTGTTGGTGCTCTCTCTTATAGCCTTTCTTTGTCTATCTCTTCTTTTTTTAATTTTTTTTAATTTATTTATTTTTTAATAGTGTGGGGATCTTGCTTTTTAGCTTAAACTCTTCCAGTTTAGTAAATAAATGTCATATACTTATTTTTCAGATTATGTGCGGAGCCCGCTTTTAAACTGAAATTAAGTCTGTTTCGAAATAAGTTAAACAGTTATTTATTATTAATGGCCAGTTCAACTGCCTTTATTTATATTACAACTCTTTAATTTTTAGTTATTTATTATTATAAATATTAGTAATGGCTGGTTCAACCGTCTTTATTTAATTTATTTCTGTAAATTTATTTTTGTACTTACTTTCTGCATCTGTGCTTATTTACTTGTTGTACTTTTCCTTTGATACTTGTACTTATACTTTATATATATATTATAGCTCTTTAATTTTTAGTTATTTATTATTATAAATATTATTAATGGCCGGTTCATCTCTCTTTGTTTGCTAACTTTAAATTTTAGTTTTTTATTTATTAACTAAAAATATTTATATTACATTTTAGCTGAAAGTGACTTTTATAGGTATCTTTTTATCGTATGGTGTATAACACCCAACACCCAATGAATTGTGAGATTTAATTCTTAATGTCTCCTTTAGACTCGGTGGAGGAGGGACCTAATTGATTACCTAAATGAGATTAGATTAAATAGATAATAAATTAAAGGGGACGGTCCCGTTTAAAATAATGATTTATTTTTCTTTTTTATTTTTTATTTTTTTATTTTTAGTGAACATTTATTTATTGTATGTTTAAATATATTATACTTTTTGAACTCTTATCATTTAGATGAATTAAACAATTATGAGATGAATTAAAATTTTAATTTTTTATCTAAAATATAAATAAAGCTCAAAAAGACAAAAGTAACTAAAATAAGTCAAACTCCTGCAAATTTTATGTTACATAATTTAATTTTTAGTGAGATTTTTTTAATCTTTTAAACAGTACATTTTATTTTTTCTGTTTTTATCATTGCAAAAATTTATAAAGTAAAATCTTAATCAAGATGGAATAATTTGGCTTGACATTTTAGGTGTTAAAAATTTTAACCCTTAAAATAAAAAATCTTGGTCTTCAATTTTGTTCTCTCTCCCTTCTCATGTTCTTCTATGTATAAAAGTAAAAAACAAAATTAATTGATATTACTTCTCCTATAACTAATCTAATAAAAAAATAATTTAGCTTTTAATTTTATTTTCCTATTTTTACCTTCATAATTAACAAACTAATAAAGTTAATATTTTAAATTAGGTGCCTTAAATTGACAAATTAACTAATTATCAAATTGTTAATATTATTTTTTGTTTTACACTTAAATTATTAAATTAAATAGTTGAGTGCCTTTGGGCACGGGTAATAACTAGTATTACTCATGTTACAATAAATTATAAACTCGGGTGATTGAAATAAAACTTCACTTTTCATTCAATAAAATACAACATAGTTATATTTTCAGGTCTTTTTGGTTGACGTAAACAGGATGCAAGTAGCATATTGATTTTATTTCAAAACGGTACCTAACGACATGTACAGTATGTATTAATTTGTAAATTTAATTTTACATTCTCTCACGTTCACGCTGGAAAAAAAAAAAGAAGAAGAAGAACTAAACCAACTTATTTATTAATAACTTTTAAAATACTTTGTTATCATTTAAGAAAAGTTTATTTTTTATCTTAATGGAAAATAATGTACTGTTTAAAACCATTTCTTATAGAATTAAAAACAACTTATTTTTGTATTTGAATATTTTTTATTTGTAATAAATTTTGTTGAATGAAAGAATAAATAAGTTGTTTTTATTAAAAAAATAATAACCTGGGAAAATAAAATACATAAACACACTTTAAAAACAAAACGAAATAGTCACCCTTTCTTTTTCTTTAATAAATTAATAAGAAAACCAATAACAATGTAAACAAATATGTAAAAAAAATCAAAGTACTATTTATTATTGTTTGGATTATTGTATTCAGTCGAGATTATCAGATATAATATTTATGTATACGTTAGTAATTTGGCACTGAGAAAAATCCAAAAGGACGGCCTTATTTCATTCAATCCAAATTATGAAATAAATCAATTAAAATATTTTTTTTAACCCTAGCCCACAAAATGCTTTGTTTTCTATTTTTACATAATAACAACCTTCTTAGTTCTGATATATAATTCTATTGTAGAACGACGATAGCCATGGTGAGAATTATGTTTTACTGGGGTAAAACGTCATCATTGACTGAGGGAAAGGTGTATTTTACGATACTGAACCAAAGGAGTTTTACAATGTCCCCCGGAGAACCACACTTGTTGAGCAGGAAGAAATGATGTTACCGAAGGTGATTCCTTACGGTGGCAATTATCACTTTAAATTCAAATGTAGGTTGCCTCACAGACAGGTCCGTTCGGTCACTAATTACAAGATCATACCAATAAATGGCGATGATACATTGGAGAGCTATTAGGGTTGGTTGAGGGTACCCCCGAGAAATGTCTTGAGTTTTACATAGACATTAAAAACCCAACAGTCGACCCGCAAACGTTCATACATGGTTCTGGATCGTTCATGCAACTATTGACGCAACTAGGAGATGCGGCTAGTTCATATTTTGGGGATGACTTCGGGGGGAATAACACAGCTACATACACCGAATCGGATACGTCATTTCTATTGGAAATGTCAACCACAGGCAACACCAGAATAGTGCGTCCAGTCGCAAGAGTGCCTGATAGAGGGAAGTCTTCATCATTCATGGACACTTTTCTCTCTTAGAGTCCAACTATTGGGCAAGATACAACCGCGACAGCGGTGGAGCAATTTGTAAGGTCATAGCCAAAAGACGACCACCAATTGAATGTCAACAATACAGGTGCGCTATCAGACTCGGATGAAGACCTAGACACGTTGTTGATGTTTACTAAGCAAGATGCTGATGCTAAGGATGACGAAGAAGACTTTGGCTACGTTGGAAAAGAAGGAAGTGGTGCCACCGAAGTGGCTGGCCCTTCTTCTACATCAGCTGACATCCCATTCTTTCAGAATTTAGATATGGGAAATGACGAATCCATTACTTCACCCGATTTTTATTCTTGCGATAGGATTTGGAATCTAGAAATGGCTGAGCTGTGAAAGGGTATGTTGTCAGAGATAAGAATGACCTACAAACAGCTGTGAAGCTGCATCACATAAAGAACAATCGAGAATTTGAAGTCGTGGATTTGAGAAAAGCAACTTAGGTGGTCAAATGTAAAAACGAGTGCAGTTGGCGGCTTCGTGCAGGCAAAAAGAGTAGTCATAGGTACTTTGAGATAACTCAATATGCTGGTGATCACCACTGCATGTACGAAAGGATCAATAGGGACCATCGTAACCTAGACTCCCAATTTATTGGTACATCCATCACAACTGATGTTGCGGTAAGATTAATAACTTTGTATCTAATTTGTGTCGTTCGCCTTACTTAAACTCTTCAATCATTTACAAATTTATTAAAATTTTATAGAAAAACCTAGAGATAGACTTGGCGACTATACTGACAATTGTAAACTCCATCTACAAGTACCAAATATCGTACAAGAAGGCATGGTTAGCGAGGATGAAAGCGGTCGAGATGGTGTTCGAAAACTGGGATGAGTCCCTATAGTAAGTTGCCTAAATATATGAATGTATTGCAGACGTATAATCCTGACACTGTCGTGGAATATAACTTAATCTACCCATCGAACGCCAACATGGCGACATTGAACTATGTGCTCTAGGCATTCAAGCTGTCAATTGATGGCTTCAAACACGGCCCACCTATCATATGTATAGATGGCACCCATTTGTATGGCAAGTATAAAAAAAAATGCTTATCGCAATCGGAGTTACTGCAGATATGAAGATTTTTCGCTGCCCTTCTCTATTGTAGATGAGGAGACGACTGAGAGTTGATTTTGATTTATCATCAATCTCAAGAAGCATATTGTCCTCCACAGGGAATGGGTAATTTTGCTCTTTGATTGCCACGTCACCATAAAAAAATGCTATTGCCAAGTACTGGGAGAACCAAACTGTTAGACCTAAGAACGGAGCCAAGATTTTTGTTTTGTGGGGGCATATTCTTAAAATTGTAGATTTGATTTTAAAACTATAGATATAATGAGAAAGAAAAAATAAATTAAAATACTACTCAAAAGGTTCATATCCATTTATAATATAAAATTTGAACTTACAATTGATCACAACGACTTTTCATATTTGGAAAACGATACATGATACTGTCATTTGAAATACTATTAAACATCTCTCTCAATATAGACGACCAAGCTATCATGCATCCATTGATCGCCCATTTTGTTATGAATACGGTTCTTTACAATCTTCATTGCAAAAAATGCTCTATCTACTGTAGCAGTTGCAACATGTAAAATCAATGCCAGAGTTAAAAGCCTGTAAACTAAGAGGTATCCTATATTTTTTTTTTGGTCTTAACCATCATCTGAGCAAGATCACTAATTCCTTTTAAATCCAAAAACTCAAGTGTAGAACGTACACCCACGATAAAATTCTCAAGTTGGTCAAAAATTGTTAATCTCTCAATATCAAAAAAGTCTTTTGGGTATAATTCGGCAAAATGGGCTAATCTTTCCTTGTCAAAAGCTGCAAATGAATCAGATAGATTTAGACATGCAACACAAAATAACAACTCGGTGTTCACCTCATTAAAACGGTTATTAAGCTCTTGGATTTGTATATCTATGACAGTATAGAATAGCTCGATACGATAGTAATGAGAATTTGTCATTTCTTGAGCTCTTCGCCTTGATCTTTCTCGAATAACATATGCTTTATCCATATTAGGCACATCAATTTGATGTTTGCCACAAAAAGAGAAAATTTCATCCACTAAAGAACTCCACCCATTGTCCCTCAACATTTGAAGTCGTTGTTTTGATATTTGAACCAATTTCATAGCATTTACAATATCTTGATCTCTTCTTTGTAATGCTTGCAACAAATCATTTGTAATTCCCAATATAGCTCTCATTAAATGTAGACTAAATACAAACTCAAAAGATTACATTGAGTCCAATAGGCGAAATGCTTCTGCTCTTTGTTCTGAAAAGGTCCCATCTTCTACTATCACATCAAGCGCATCAATAAGAATTGAGAACATGCCAATCAAACTAATTAAAGTTCCATAATGCGACCCCCAACGCGTATCATTGGAACGAATAAGAGTACGTTCTTGATTGAGGCCATGCCCACTTGTTATCTTGTCATTATGTAGAGCTTCAACAACTTCAGCAGCTTGCTTTCTTGAAAAAAATCTCGACGTTTGTATGAGACTTCCACAACATTAACAATGTTAGAAACTACCAAAAAGAGATATGCCATGTGTATATGATGTTTTGGAACAGCCACAAGAGCTAATTGAACTTGGTGAGTAAAACAATTGTAACGACCCTGCTCAGACCCTAGTATTAGTGATGCATAGTTCATGAGGCCATAGAATACGGAAGAGGTTCAGTACCCTAACTCAAATCGAAAATCATAAGTTCGGCCTAAAAGTCCTAAAAAGTCCAAAACACAGGCAATAAAACCCTAGCACCCAGAAAATTTCCTAACATTCTAAATGAAGTAAATATCATGAAATAATGAATTAAAAATTAAAAATCCTCACAAATAGGGTAAAATGACCGTTTTGCCCCTAATACAGCAAAAAACCTTAAAAATCTAAATTTTGACACATGGATATTCTAAATCAATGATTTAAGTACAATTAAGTAGAAAAGGACAAAATGGCATCAAAAATTCCAAACATACCCCTTAGTGGCCGACCACCTTGGAAAGTGTGCCAAAAGTGACTTTTTACTTTCTTTTTAGCTTTAAATGATGATAAAGGTATTAAATTAAGTATTATAATGATCCAATACTTGTTGAACAAGTAATATACATAATGATATATTGTTATAGGTCAACAAAAGTAAACAAATCATTATTGAAGTTCATACACAACAAAATAAGTTAAAAAGTCATATATTGTCAAAATAGCTTAATTTGACTTAAAAAACTACATCTATTTCATCAGTTGTTATGGAAACTATGATAATAGATGAAAATACAATATTTCCCATAAATATATTAAAATAACAAGTCTTAGTAGAAAAAGACACTAAAAGGATACATCAAATTAACTTTTAATGTAATTTCTTGCACAATAGGGGCACAAAAATCGAGACATACCCCTTGATTGATGGGGGATCAGATTTTTGTCCCCCAAACAGCCCCCTAACTACATTTAGCTTCCCCATATCTGAATTTAGCCCACAAAAATTTACATCAACTCAAATCAAACTCAAGTCTCCTTTATTAAAATGAAGAAAAATGACCTTTTTTTGTACTTTTTTGTCTCCCACATATCCCCTAGCCTTGCCTATATAAAGAGAGCCAAACACCCTCTTCTCCATATGTAATTTTCATCCAAGAGAGGGGGAGGAATCAGAAACACTTTGATCTTGAGAGTTAAAGTAAGTTTGAGGAAGAAAAAGGAAGGAAAAGGAAGAAACCGATGAGGTTTTCGAAAGCTAAGTCCATTTCAACCTCTACCCTTCTTTGATCTCTCAAAACAAGTAAGTAAAATCTATAAACCTTGAATCTAAGATTTCTCAAAATATCCCCCAACACATCTCTTTAAACACTCTAAAAATCAAGAACCGAAATCAAACCGAAAAGGCATTGTAGTAACAAACTAGGGGCTGTTTTGTTTATGAATGATATGAGATGTTGTTGTGTAATGTTATCTTTGAGTTTGATGACCTCTAAGGGTGCTGGAGGCTTGATATTAAATTCTAAAACCCAATCATGGAAAGAAATGGAACAAAAACTTGACATGACATAGGTAGAAGACTTGAACCCTAATAGGCTTAATTTTTTAGAACTTTAATATTTCTGTCCTGAGATTTGAAACTTCATCACTCAATGTAGAAAATTGATCTAAGCATGTTCTTTATGTCCAAATTTATATTTTTGTATTATCTTTCATCCAAAGTTTGTTTCAACCCATTTTCATAACCAGAACTCAAGATATTGCAATTTTACCAAAGTGTGTCATTTTTCGACTAGTCAACACTACTGACTTGGAAACCCTTTTTTAAAATGAGATCCGAACTTTGGTCAAAACATGAAAGTTTTATATAACATGTATATCTATTTACCCACCAAACATGAGAACAACATATTCAATTTTGATAGGTCAAAACCCCTTTGAAAGGCTCTGTTGAGTTTCAGCCCCCAAGGAACATTCTGTTACATATTTTTATATAGCTCAAAACCCCTATTTTTAGTGACCTATTCCAAACGTGGTCTACATGAACATTGTATCTAACATATTGAAGAACTTAATGCCCAAAAATCAGACCTTAAAACCTCGGGATGATATCCTAAAACCGTTTCAAACTCTCTGTCTAAAATCGGCTCTGCTGAATTTAGTCGGCTGACATAACCTACTTTTTAAAATGGCCAAAACGTTTAACTTGTTTCAAAAAACTAAGCTTAGCTCTGAACATGGAACTTGTAGGGGACATATTAAACTAGAACGTACAAAAAAAATGGGCTCATTTGGACTTGAAATAATACCCCAAAATCGAGACCAACAGAAACATAATTTCGGTAAAATCTTAAGAAACATGTTGAACCTTTTTTGCTTAATATGAATTGTTCACCTATTTGCCTTAGGATTTGGTCTTGGTGTTAAACATAAGACCAAAACCTTGTCGGCCCTTTTAATTTAATACTTAACTTCTGACCTTAAAATTTGTTAAGTGTATGATTGAGTACCCTTTGCTATGAGACCCGAGTTGTTATGATGATTGAATTGAATTAGTTGATTAGTGTCTTAAGTGAATGTATGATGATTTAGAACTCAAACTATCATGTTTGAATCATATCTTGAGAATTGTGTCTTATGCTTTGCAAATTGTACCATGAACCTTGTCATGCTAGTTGATGCCATGCTATAAACAGTTGCACTTCAGATCAATGGTACACATTATGAGCATTGGCATTTCCATCTGGCTTGTTGGAGTCCATCTATACAAACCATTGTTGGGATGGGCGGTGTTGAGATCGTCGTTCTTGATTCTAAATCTAGGGCATCCCTCGTTGCCATTTTCAAAAATATTTTGGTTTATACACCCTGAGTGCGTCCCCGGTGTTTAAAATGATTGTGGTTTGTACAGCCTGGGTGTGTCTCCGGTGTTTGAAATGGTTTATGGATATTATTGGGCACCATGGATTCGTCGCTATCATTCTGGTTTGATGACTTAGACTTTGAGTTAATGCCAAACGAGCATTCTTATTCTTAAGGTGGGTTTTGTGCGCATATAATTTTGGCCAGGATTTGGAATAAGGATGTTATTGGCCACCTCACGCCGTTGCCATTGAGTAAAATAGATGTGGCACGATGCCCGGTGAAGTGCTTACTATTCGCAACGAGGCGAGAATAGGTTTGGTGATCAGAGTCCCATCAAGTCTACTCTGGTGATTTTCAGTGTGGAATCTCTGTTATAATCTGGGTGCATGTTGGGTTGCGCATCTGCATTTCATGCACACATATTTATTGACTCATCTGCTATCCTGTCATAAATTTGTCTGTCTCCTTGACTATAAACTGTACTGGGTGTTATATGATATATGTTGCAGTGCATTTTGTGTTGTGAGATTAGTTAGAAGGTTAGAGTATTTTGCTTCTGGACCTTGGCTCATAGCATTCGTGCCACAGGTGAGGAGGAGTTCTTTGAGGAAAGTCATCCCCGATGAAGAAGAAGAATTGGAAGAACATGGTGAATTTCAAGAGCACATGGATCCAGCTGATGCATTCTGAAGAATCAGGATCTCTACTTTTGTTCTTACATGCACTTTTTCCCATGCTTAGCTTTTTTTTGAATTTTCTCAGTGAAACTGTAATAGTTATGTAATTTTGGACAGTTCAAAACTCGTTTATAATGTAATATCTATTGTATGTAAATATGAATGTATGGCTAGTATATCCCTATGTTTATATTTATGTATGTCCCGACGTGCCCGAAAGACGGAAAATCATAACAATGCACATAATATGCAGACTCATTCTCTTGCAAAATAAGTGTCTTCAATCCATTAAACTCCCTTTACATATTACTAGCACCATCATATCCTTGCCCGCGCACTCTAGATACGCTTAAGTTGTGTGTTGAAAATAAATCTTCAACCGCTTTCTTAAGTGATAAAGCAACAGTACTAGTAACATGCTTAAAGCTTAGAAAGCGTTCAACTACACATCCCTCTTTATTAACATATCTCAAAGCAACCGCCATTTGCTCCTTTATTGAGTCGTCTTTAGATTCATCAAGGAGTATAGAGAATAACCCATCACCAAGCTCTGCAAGAATAGTATTGGTTGTCTCAATTGCTGCGGCATTAACAATATCCTTTTGAATATCAGGAGATGTCAACTTTAGATTTTCAGGAGCATTTTTAAGTGCAACACAATTGACATTTTCATTTTGTTCCGTAAGAAATTTCAATAGCTCAAGAAAGTTACCATGATTAGTTGAATGCTCGGATTCATCACGCCCACGAAAAGAAAGCCCTTGCCACAAAAGAAATCTAATGCAATCAACTGTTGCAATCAATCAAACCCGATAATCTCTTTTCGCTTCATCAAATAGCTTGGAGATAATAGTTTCAATATGTTATTTTTGATTCAACAAATCCTGACATTTTCTCCAAGCTTGGTAGTGAGTACTATTAACACCTCCTATGTGAGTTTCCAACCTTTCTTTCTTCTTTCAATTTGTAAATCCTTCGCCAACAAAAGAATCACCACCTGCTTGGTCTCCTATCTAAGGTTTGAAAAGAAAGCAGCAAAGGCAATATGCTACATCTTTTGATATGCTGTATTCTAACCAACCATCAAATTCATCGAACCAAGAAGGGTTAAACCTTCTAAAAGATTGTCCAAATTGCCTTTCTAGAAAATTGTGATGATGAGGTTGGCAAGGACCTTTCAATAAGTACACTCTACGAACATGGTCTCTAATATTTCGATCATAATCCAAAATATGAGGTCGTAGACCAGGGTCAGCAGGAAGATCGGGCAAATTACATTCTGTACAATTTTTTTTCAAAGATTCACTTTGACTAACAAGAAGATCAAGCAAGTTGCATTATGTACGACTTTTCTTCAAAGACTCACTTTGAGTTGTAGAAGATGATGATTCAAATTTTGACTGTCTTTTAAAATATTTTTCCATAATTTTAAATCTAATGTTAACAAAAAAATGCATCATTAATAATCATCAAAAACTCAACAAAGACCCCACGAGTCACAAAAATTCAACGACAAAATTCAAATATTGATACACAAATATTCATATATAATCAGTAAACAGGGAATAAAATCAAACATTCACTATGCCTCCGTCCTTGAGTATTATAGTCTGCAGAAACATTATACATAGATATATAGATATATAATAATATAGTTATTGTTATATAAATCAAAGATATAAATAATAATATAGATATATAATAATATTCTCAAAAATCATAAGTCGGATCAATGAATACCTCCGGGAAAGCATAGCAGCGGCGACGCGACGGCAAACGACGAACGGCGAATGGGGCGAACTGCGGTGACCAAGGAAGGGGGCGAATGGCGGCGACGCGACAGAGCTTAGTTCACGACGACACCGACGAGCAGGGACGGAGATATAAGAAGGAAAAGTGGTAAACCCTCACCTGATTGCGGCGGCGTGAACCATAGAAGACTAAAAGTAGAAGATGAGGCTCAAAGGCTGTGATTGTATTGTGAATGGGATCAGTGGGCGTGGATCAGTGGGTGAGATATAAAATTTACCGGGGGCATGTTTGTAAATTTGTAAAATATATGTAGATTAAAAAAATTTTAAAAAGTCAGCGGAGGTATTTGCCCCCACTGGTCCCACTGTCCCTCCATCCTTGGTTAGACCAGTAGGGTATCACAAGTACTGTATCCGACACATACAAAGTAACTTCAACGAGAAGTTCAAGAACCAACCACTCAAATCCTTTGTATGGGCCGCTGCCACGGAACATCAAAAGCAAAAGTTCAACAATAAGATAGAGGAAACGAAAAGTTTGAGCGAGCCAGCGTGAAGATAGCTGACCCGTATAGACCCTGTGAAATGGACTCTTTCCCATGATGGTGGTGCTTGTTGGGGGGTGACGACCACGAATCATGCCGA